>VDFB02086081.1:3438799-3662474 GCA_007258455.2 Sequoia sempervirens
GGGACATTATTGGAGTTGAAACTGGTGACCTTTAGCATTCTAAGGTGGAAATATAAGGGTTTGAGATGTTTGGAATGAAAGGGTAATTTTGGGAGCCTTTTTTGAGGCTTAAGATGTCTTAACACATCTATAAATTCAGCCTCTTGGATGTAGAATTATAATGAACCACAATTGAATGTAGAGTTCCATTGTAGGTACAAGGATAGGTTGAGACATAAGGAGGTTGTTCACAAGTGCACAAGTTCTGCTACGATGAAGGAAAAGAGGAGAATGGAAGTGATTGCATTGTAATATCATTTATTTTAAGATAATACATACTTGGCCTCTCTTCTTAGTGGAGTTTTTTCTTGAAAGGGTTTCTCCATGTAAATCTTGTATTATGTGATGCTCTTGTTTTGTTGATTTGTGCCTCATTTTTGCTATCTTGTGGTGATGTTATTCATTATATATTGTTGCTATAAGTTCACATAAGGTTGGGTAATAAGAATATTATGTTGGTTAATTTTCAGCATCATAAAGAAGATGTATCTGATCATGGCAATTCCAAATTAAGGTAACTTAATTTTTATATTTGCATATAAGTTTCAATTTTTCATGGTGATGTAATCTAAGCCTTGTATCTCATCCATTGAAGTCATTTTTGGATAGAGATTGAATTTTCCAACAATTAGTGCATTGAACATGTTTACTTCTCATCAAATTGAATGTGCCATTATTTAGCATGCTTATTGATATTTGTACAAAGAATTTATTCTATTGCTTTGTTAGAAGCTTCAACCTAACCATTAGACTGTGGAAAATAAGGTGTGGAAAAATGATGCTTATTGATGTTCGTTGGCTAAGTGGAGGCTTGTATCTTAGTGTCATCTTCATTATAATCCATTTGAATTCTAAGCGTTCTTTTCTTCTATGGAATTGGTTTTATGATGAGAGACTAGTTTCTTCTACCTCCAATGACTAAGGTAAATAAAATACAAATTTTGATATAATCTATTCAAATACTTCTTTTCCTTTTCTCTATTTGTTTTTGTGTTATCTGTATTCCTTTTTGAGCTTCATGAACTCTACCCTTGGATACCCATACCTCAAAGTTGTTTGGTTAATGTGAGTAGGAGTTTGTGAGCTATGTCCCTCCATTTGAAATAATGGAAGGGTCCATTGTGTATAGCTTGTTCTTGGGTTGGGCACATCACTTGTCTTAGATACATCAACTACTTATGCTTGTTCCTCTTCTCCATGTCACTTAAAATAATTTTCTAGATGAATGCTACTCATATCATACAGTGAGGTTGGATCATCATATTCATCCCAGAACCTTTCCAAGGGTTTTTTTTGTATCCACTTCTCCAAAACTTCTTTCTAGTTATGCTATTTATTGCCTATATTTCTAATAGGATTTAATTTTCTCTTCAATCCAAGCACTTTTTTATAGAGCTCTTATGAGACCATGCTTCATGATCCTCAAAGGATTATACACATGCACATGTTTTTAAAATGTCTCCCAAGTAGATTTTGGCTTTATTAGGAGCTCATTGAGCTTGACATGCATATCAAGTGAATCAAAAATTAAAGATCTCTTGGACTCAATGGTTGGGTGAATTTGGTGAAAAAATATTTCTTTTGTTTTCCATTAGGCTATCCAAGACACCATGAAACCTATTAGATCATATGGCCAACAATATGTAATGAGATGAAGACTCAAGTCAATTAACTCCATTGTTAGCAAGTACTCTACTCCTATTTTATTTATCGTAATCCCCCCTATAGAGAATGATATATCATAAATGGATCTGTTCTTTCATCCAACTCCATATTCAAAATCAATTATATTGATTTAATCAGCCAACTCTATGGATAAAACCCTATTTATTAACACCTTTGGGAGCCTAAAATTCTCTTCCTTAAAACCATGAACTCTAATCATTATATATTGGGCTGCTAAAAAAAAATCACATGAGAAATGATTATTGGCCCTAAAAAATTGTTGTGGATCACTTATCCTGAAGGTAATATTCTCATGAATAAGTACAATGCCAGTAGAAGGAAATAAAATATTTGATAACTCATAATAATATGATGTTCATAAAAGGAGATGGATCTATACAAACACTATTATGTACCTTTATGGATCCATAGAGTCATTGACCATGGTCAAATATATGGTTAACTAAAAGAAATGACATTTTTGATGCATAATAAAATGTAACAATAAAGAAGAATATCTAAAATATTACCGATGACTGAAATTTCTAAGTTGGTAATATAATCACTCAACTATGACTACTAAAAAATCTCTCTTGAAGGCTTGTCTTTGAGAAAAGGTCTTAAGCTTGAAAATGGATCCTAGTTGGAAATCATGAACACTCTTATCCTCATAACAACCAAAAATTAAATTTAGCATAGAGTAGGTGTCTTGGACATCTTGTAAAAATCATGGCAAGGCTAATAATAAATTGATGAAATACAATGCTATTTTTTTGTATTAGAAAGAGTTTGAACTATTTACATATTGCTTACAACTTGACACTAGTATGTGCTTGTTTTAGAGGCCCGAGAGCCTTAAGACCATGTTTCCATAACCTTTTTAAAGGACTATCCCCACTATATACAACTTTTACATTATTGAAAGATTACAAAAAAAAAATGCAGATAATACTACGCCACTAACAAGCCAACACAATTTTGGTAACTAGAAGAGTAAGGGGTTGTTTAAGTATCCACTTGATTGTTGTTTCCTCCTCCATTGATTTCTTCAACATCCTCTTGGAAAAAAATATCCACCAACCTTGATTCACTTGAAGCAGCTTCTTCAACACTGTAGATAGTCAAATCTTCACTTTGGGGACCAAGTGTTTGTGGGGCTCTTTGTCTTCTTGGGCTAGCAGATTCATCAACCTCCTTTTGAAGATCATCAAACACCCATTGAAATAATTTTCTCTCCTCCAGGTTCCACCGAGATGCATGAGGACACCTATTTTCATCTCTCATGATGGGGGCAAATCTCTCTCTATTTCTCTTCATGAACTTCATTGACACCTCCACCTGAATTGACACTTGCAAAGCAACATTATACATTGTGAGTCTCTTGAAATACTTAGTAAGTACCTCTTATTTCCCTTAAACTTATCACCATTTCTTTCCTTCCATAAATGCCACATAATTTTGTTAGAGAGACAATACCAAAAGGTCATGCATTCAAAATTAAGCTTAAGATTGCAAAATAAAACATTATGCCAATTGATATTTCCATTATTGTTCCATATTTTTAATTTATGGTAGAATAAATACCAAATTTCTTGAGCATATATACAATAAAAGATTATGTGATTAATGGATTTAGGATTCCTACACAAATTACAAATTTCAACATACACATGATTAGATTTAAAAGAGAGTTTATGTAATAAAACTAGCCACCTGAAGCATGCCTTTTTAGGCTCCATAGAATGATGCCAAACAAAAGAAAGAATCTTTCCCCACATTTTGACATCTAGAGTTAGGCCCCAACACATATTAACATGTTAAATAACATATTCATTATCAGTAATATCGTTGTAAATAGTTTTGGATTTCACATTAGTAATATTAGAGCCATCTTTCCAACTAATAGCACAGAGTGTTAGTTTTATCTTCCATATTTCTAGGGAAGTGTGCATCTCTACATGCTTCCAACAAGGTTGAATAAGTTCTATGATTAGAATCAGGAAGGTCAAAGTTCACACAAAGCCAATCCCAACATTTAGGTCTCCCATTTTCTAAAAAATCCTCAAAGGTTGATATGCCTTTTTTGTTCCATATTTTGGCAGAGTAGCCTTGAAGTAAAGCAAGAGGTTTCCCCTTGTGTTCCAAGTTCCACCAAATGGAACTGTGGAGATGAAATTTTATATTATTTTTAAGGATAACATTACTTGATTTAAGATGAGCATTATGTTTCACCAACTCCCAAGCCTTCCAAAGACTCTTGAAAATGACCGAACCAGTTGGAACCACAGGATGCTTATTGAGGAGGATATCACTAAGGGGTAGTTGTTTCCAGGCTTTAGGCTACCTAGGTACTGCCATCTATATGTTGTTCTTCACCAATGCTTTGTAGGGCTCATTTCCCTCCAAGGATTTTAGAATCCACTTGACTCTCAGGGCAATCCCTTGCAACCCAATTCCCCTTGTGCTTTGCTTAAACAACACAAATCCCATTTGACCGAGTGCCTCTTTCTCTTGGCTTTCCCATATAACTAGAGAAAACATCTGATGCACTTTTGGATTTCGTTAACTTGGTAGATGCTAAAAATCCAAACCGATGCAAAGTAAATACTGTAGGAAAACAATATTTTTTGGCAAACTTGAATTCTTCCTGCAAGAGAGATACTATCTATTCCATCCACTTAACTTTTTCTCAAGCTTCTCTTTTATCCAGGTCCACATTTCCTTGAGGTTTGGGCTAACTGTAAAGAGGATTTCTAGATACCTAACAATCTTGTTGGGTCCCCCCATTGGAACCCATACCTAGAAAGTTGGTCAGGAGGTGTTTCTTTCCATCCTTTGAAGGTCGATTTAGCTCTGGATAGTCAGGCCCTAGAGGCTTGACAAAATAATTCCATTTTATTCATTAAAGAATCCACATTACTTTGCTCAAGTTCCACAAATATGGAGGTGTCATCAACAAATTGGAAATTTACTAATTCTTCTTGGTTAGGAAGTTGAATCCCCTTTATTCTAAGAGAAGATGAGTGGTCTCTCAGCAGATAGAAAAGTGCATCTGAAGCAATGACAAACAACGTAGGGGCCAAGGGGCAACCTTGACGGATAGACCTTTGTAAGAGGATTTTCTTAGTTAGCATGCCATTAACATCAACCTGGGATGTAGCATCTTTTAGTAGAGTGTTAACCATGCTACAAAACTTGCCAAAGAAGCCAAAATCCTGAAGAACAATCCTTAGAAACACCCATTCTACCATGTCATAGGATTTATTGAAGTCTACTAGCAGCATTATGGAGTTATGATTGGAGTTTTTAGCCCATTCTAAAGCTTCCCAGCTTGTGATTAAGTTCTCCAAGATATACCACCCTTTTATGAAGCCTGTTTGTGTGCTATTGATGAATTTAGGCAATATGTTGTTCAGTCTTGCAACAATTATTTTGGCTAAGATCTTGTAGGAGACGTTGAGTAGGGTTATTGGTCTCTAATTCTTCACCATATTTTTGTCTCCCCCTTTTGGGAGGAGCTTAATTATTCCTCTATTTATACTTTCCCCCAAGGACCCTTTATTAAGGGCTTTCCTGTACAATTGTAGGAGGTCTTCACTCACCCAATTTGAGAATGTTTTGTAGAACTCAATTGGAAGCCCATCCCACCCAGGGGACTTATCATTATTCATGGACTTAATAGAATTTAGTATCTCTATCTTCGAAATATCTTCATCTAGGCTGCAAGAGTCTTGATCACTTTTTTTTTTTTTTGGATTAGATTTTTTATGAGAGACTTGGCCTCTTGGGCTCCCTCAATCCCTTCCTCAGAGATAAACATATCCCTGAAGTATGAGTGAAACTAGTTTAGAATATCCTCTTGATTAGAACATAATTGGGAGCCATTCTAGATTTTCCCGACCTATTCTTTTACCTTCTTTTCCTTCAGATAATTGAAGAAAAATTTGGAGCCCTTGTCGCCATAGTTAAGCCAGTTCAGCTTAGCTCTGGCCTTTTTTCCTTTTATCTTATGGGCCTATATCTTCCTCAAGTTGTCCTTTTCCAAGAAAAGAGCCTCACAAATCATTTTCATCATCAGGGCAGCCTTGCAGCTTGGTTTTGGCCTCTAGAAGGTAGTCCTGTAGACACCTTTCTAGCTTTCTATTATCTAGGGCCCATTTTTTCCCAATAACTTGGAAGAGGGTTCTCCAAGCCTCCACATTAACATTCCATCTCTTGATAAAAGAAGCATCTTTCAACATCCATATATTTATTTCCCTTAGTGAGGCAATGGCTTCTTGACAGTCAACATCATGCAGAAGGTGGGTATTCAACAGGAATCCTCCTTTTTTCCTTACTTGATTTGCATTGTCCTAGAAGGGGACGGGGATAGCCTTAATAGGGTGGTGATTAGAGAGGGTGTAGGGATACATCTACACCTGAACCCCATCCTCATTCAGACAGAAACTAAAAAAGTCCTTGTTTACATAGAACTTGTCTAACCTACAATAGATCCAAGCAACCCCTTTCTGGGCATTACACCATGTGAACTAGACACCTTTGCATTTGTCTTTTATTACCTTCCATTGGATCAAAAATTCTTAGCTTGTTCTTAAGTCTTAGCCAAAAATTCTTCTCATTACCTTTCCATATCATGTCCACACCTCCCCACTTATCCTCTCTTTGCTCAATCATGTTAAAGTCTCTACCCATTATCCATGGAATATCCTGAAGACTAGCTAGCCACTACCATAAGCTACATATTTCCCTATGATCATTGGGTGCATAGATAGAAAATAAACCAAACCACAATCCATCCCTTTCTAGGGTGAACCACACCCCTCTATTGCACGGGGATGAGCCATTTCTAGTAACAAATTGAGCTCAATCCTTGGACATTAGGATAGCAGTCCCTCCCCTGCCCTTTTCATGATTAGTTGTGAAGAATTTGGAGTCTTTCTAGACAAATTTCAAGTTTGTTTCCAAGGTAAAACCGATGACTTTAGTTTCTTGCAACATTACAAAATCTTTTTTATTTTCCAGATTGAGAAATATTCTAACGATGTATTTCCTATCCGGGGATTCAAGGCCCCGAACATTCCTTGAAATTTAGTTAAGATTCATATTCTGAGGTCATGGGAGTGTCCTCTTGTTCCTCTCTAAATGCTTCAATGCATTTAGGGAATTTGTCTTCTATTTCCAATTTTTTGGTGATTGGGGATTGAATTATAGTACTGACTTTTTTCCTTTTATTTTTTGATACTCCATTTTTCTTAACTCCCCTCATGGGGATGTTGGATTTTCTTCGTCTTCCTAGACCATTCCTAGGTTTCACTGCCTAGATCTCCTGACCCTCGGTGCTACCCTCCTCAAATTTGCATCCTTTAGTTATAATTGATTCCCTATCATAGGATTTAATCTCATTAGTATCCTCATTGAGAGTTTTGTTTCCTTCATGGGGTTTATTATTGGTCAAGTTGTAAATTTTTTTAGTTTCTTGTTCTGCATTGACATTGTAAGCAACAGGGATCACAACAAGGTTAGTAAATTTCCCCCGATAGTCCTACAAAGTTACCTCTAACTGGGCAGCTTGGTCATTAGATTATAGATTAGATAAGGCCTTTTCAACCCTATTTTCATTGGGATTTCCAACCAACTCTTTTTCAACGACCACAAAAGTCGAGGAAACAAAGCCATTTTGAAGATTGGGGTTGTTAGAAGTTACCTTCTCTTTGACTTCTTCTGGCGCCACAACCACACCATTAGGGGGAACTTCGTTGCTCATGGGAAAATTACTAGCCTTGCTGTCATCATTAGCTAGCTTGACAATGTCAATCTTGAAGCAGTTGGGGTGTTTGATTAACTTGAATTGGGAGACCTTCGGCTAATTGTCATGGTTATACCTATTTGACAAGTTCTTTTTAATTCTTTTCCTTATTTCTTTCAGAGCAAGTTGTTGAGTGTTTAATTTCTCAAGCAACATAGTGTTATTGGCAATGCAATTTTTCAGTGATGAGGTTTCACCCCTTGCATTAATAGTTTCCTCATTTTTAACAATCTTGTGATAGGGAATATCAACAACATTGTTTAGGTGAGAAAATTTTAGGCCATTTATAGTTGAAAAGTTAGGGGGTTGGGAATCAATGTCTTGCAAGCACTCACCAACCCCTAGCATGGCAATATTTCCTTTAGAGGTCGGGAGAGGGTTAACAGTTTCAGGCCCACTAGCCATGCTATTAGCCACATTTCCTTCCTTAGTTATTGAAAGCAGAGTGGACTCTTCACCCAGAGAGCCATTCTTCATTAGGTTATTTTCTTTTCCAGTGTTAGGGTTCAGAGGAGATTTATTCTCAGGAGAGCCACAAAAACTGGGTCGACTTCCTTTGTTTTTAATGACCAGGAAATTCTTTTGAATATGTCCTTCTTGGTAGTAGAGGTAACATGAGTTTATGTCACCCATAATTTCCAACGGATAGACCCACTGATGCTTGTCCTCATTAATAACAATATTCCCTGGAATTTCAACACCCGGATTCAGAACCCCAAGTGTCTGAGCGTCCAAATGAGGTAAGGTGAGTTTATAATACTCGACTCGAATGATAGAGCTGATGGGGGCTAAAATTTATGGGATGATGTTCCAAAATTTCAGTTGAATATTTTTTAGGACAACCCACCTAGGGAAAGACAACACAAGGACTTCCTCCATGATGGCCACAGGTGACCAGGGTAGGGCACGAAAGACACACCCACCAAGGTTCCAATATGATTTTTCTAACACTTTCAACTGCATGGTGTTGTTCATCAGAAAAATGAAAAACAAGCCCCTTTGAACCATTCTACAAAATTTTACTTGAATCCCAAATTTAAGACCCCAAATTTTCCCAAACCAATCATCTAAAAAATTTCTAGCCAGAACCCTATTCAAATTCATAGCAACAAAGAAGATTGTCGAGTCTTTTAACTCAGTTCTCTCATTGGAAAATACATTTTTCAAATCATGGTTGGGAGAAATAAGTAAGTCCCTAGGGGAAACAGGAGGTGAATTACCTTCTAAGCCTCCATAGTCCCCATATTCATCGACAAGAAACCTTGCTTCTGCTAGAACTGCAACCCCGCTATCTGCTAGGGCATCCTTGAATGATTTTAGCAAAAAACTTGGGGACCCGACAGAAGGATTAACACTCTCTACATTAGAGTTGGGGGTGAAACCCTTAGAACCCCTCTCCATACATGGAGGGAGGGGCTGACGACACCCACAACCTCAAACCCCAGAGAGGCAGGAAGAAAACACAGACATAAAACCACTCTAAAATGCAGGCGAGAAGGCACCTAAAAGAGAAACAATAATAAATGTAAGGGGAAAAAGGTACTTACAATGCACAACAAACTTGGGGTGGGGAAGCACATGGAATCCCCCATAGAGGATGCCACGATCTCCCGTATGCTACCAGGTCATGTTATAGACTGTCGATTTCCAATTCTCTGCTCCATACAGTGTTATTTTCACCTCAGCTGAGCTCTTTATTGAGGAAACCCAATTGGTTGTACATTATTTCCCATACATTTTATAATTTACTATGGATGTAGAAAAAGGTTGTTGGATCATAATATATTTTCATCATGTCCCTTACGATGTTAGAATTGATGATTACCTAATGATTTATCCCTTTAATTATTCTAGTAGTTGCATGAAAACATTTAACACATGCAACTACTAATTTGTAACATAAGTGAACAATCATAACCATATATTGAGCCAGTGTGGAGCTCCAAAATTTGATTCCAAAGTTCTTGACCTCACTACCTTGAAATTTTTTGTTGTGCACGCATGAACTTCTTCTCTCAAGGTATTGGTGATATTTGTAAGATTTAAGTCAAAGACATGGTATACAAGATCAAAAACTTTAGTTTTGTCCCTGCATATGCCTTTCTTTACCTCCCTACCATTAGGGACTAATGAGAAATAAATAGGTTCAATACTGATTGTTGGGAAATTTAATCTCTATCCAAAAATGACTTTAATAGATGAGATACAAGGTTTGGAAAACATCAACATAAAAATCTAAAACTTATATACAAATTTTTAAATTAAGTTTCCTTTTAATTTGGAAATACCATGATTAGATCCATCTTCTTTATTATGCCAAAAATCAACCAACATATCATGCTTATAAACACTACCTTATGTGAACTTATAACAACAATAAATAAAGAATATCATCATAATAAGATAGCAGCAACGAGGCACAAATCAGTAACACAAGATCATCACATAACATAGGATTTACATGGAGAAACCCTTGCAGGAAAAACTCCACCAAGAAGAGAGGGAAAGTATGCATTATTATCAAATAAATGAGATTACAATACAACCACTTCCATTCTCCTCTTTTCCTCCACCATGGAAATACATGTGTACCTATGAACAACCTTCTTATGCCTCCACCTATCCCTGTTCCCATAGAGTAAGACTGCATTCAACTATTTCTCATAAATTCTACATCTAAGAGGTTGATTTTATAGATGTGTGAAGGCATCTAATGCACCAAACATGGAACTTAAAGATGACCCTTCATTCTAAACATCCCAAACCTTTGGATTACCTCCTCAACATTCAAAAGGACATCAGTTTTGGCTCCAATACTTTCCCTCCAACTTCGGTGCCCAAACTTGATCCGGTGGACATTTTTCAGTGAAAGTTGAAGTGTCTCATTTTTCTCCAAAATCAGCACCATCAGAAAGAGCTCAGCGTCCTGGTTCCAACGCAACTCGAATGGAGTGAAAAGGAGTCCATTTGCACGAGTTATGGCCAGTCAAACCTTTGGTCAAACTGGGATCAGGGGCATTCAGAAGGTGAAAAAATGACATCGTCAAAAATCAATGAAATTGGCGTCATCGCGTAGAGCTCGTCGAGACGATTCCGACGGTGTTCGTTTCGTCGAAATCCGACATCGGAGGCTCGAGTTATAAGCGGTCAAAGATCCTAGTTGACTTGGTGACCGGAAGGTGAATAATGACGTCAGCGTCCGTACAAGATGACATCAGCATTCCGTACTATACGGATAGTGAAGTGGACGAGCCAGAACTTGACACGTGGCATCTCTGTCAGCATTGTACGGATGAATCAGAATCTGACATGGGGCAGTCCATACATCCGTACACACAGTCAGCATCGACGTGGCAGGTACAGTTGGCAGTCCAGTCAGCATGTCCCGTCAGCATTCCGTACATGATTCAGCGCACAGTCAACATTACACATGGCAGACACGTCAATGCACAGTTGGCAGATGAGTCACTCTCCACGTCGGATTCCAGTTGGCACATAGTCGACGGACACATCAGCGACACATCAGCTTTGTCGGCGAATTAACTCTTGCCACGTGGCACCCTGCTGGTGCGGCACGTGCCCTCTCCCTTCTTCGTCGGCGTTCGTTGAATTTTCTAACAAAAATTTTGTGTGGCCCGACCTCCACACCTCTCCTCTGCGAAAATTCCGGATAGCCGTTTCACCAAATCGTCGGCCTTACATATATAGGGAAGCCGTTTCCTTTTTTTAAGATTCGCTAGCTATTTTTGAAAAAAATGAGCCGGCGGGGGTTGAACCCGCACCGGCCGGGTGAGCAAATGGTTTTGTGGCCGTTGAGCCACCGAGCTTTCTTTGTAATACATTGGCATCGGTTTCTTTTAAAGAGTCAGTTGAAAACCGAATGCCATAAAATTATAGTATGCCCCTAAATTTATAAAAAGTAAACAAACAAAGATCCTTTTTAGAAGATTTAAAAACAACCTCCCAAACAATAAGCCCGGGAGTGAATAATTAAAAGGGGCTTAAATTGATTTAAGAGATTATTAGGGATATTTTTTAAGATTTTTATGTGTAAATGGGAGATGTAGTTGTTTTTTTTTGGGGGATATGGAAGTTTTCAAATATTTGATTTGTATTTTGGAGAGATAAGGTGAATATCTCCAAATCAATTGGTTAAAGGCCAAATTGAGCAAATTCTTTGTATAAAAAGGGGGCTTCAGGTGAGAGTTGTAATCAAGTTATTTTTCAGGTGACGAAGTCTTGAAGCTGTGGAGATAATCAAAAGAGAGGTCTTGTGGAGATTCTTTGAGTCATTCTCGCACGTCAGAGCGCTGTTATGCTGCCGAAGTGCTTGGAGAATGATTGTGGTGCTTTGTAATCGATTTTGGAGTTAATCGGATCGGTCTCTCTATTGGAGTGGACCCGGAGACGTAGTCACTTTCGTGACGAACTCCGTTATCAAGCGTTGTTTGCACTTCTCTTCTTTTCTCTCTTTCTGTCTTTCATTTCCTTTTCATTCTGTTATAATCACCTTGATTACGTTCTTTATGTTATTTCCTTAAGTTAATTTCATTTTAATTAACTTGAAATAATCATTGTAAAGCATTGTAAAAGTTAAGCATTTAAACTGCAATCTAGTCTAGATCCTACACAGATCAAGTTGGTATCAGAGCACAGTTGACTTTTATTGCAGTTATTTGTTTTGAATGCTAACGAGATCCAGGATTCAGAAAGGCGAAGGCAAGCTCGAAGAATTTGATCCTGAGATCGGGAAGCGTAGAACATTTCTGAAGATGTCAGTTTCTGGAATGGAGGTTCCTGAAGAAATCAGTGAGCAGGAGTTTCGAAAAGCATTCCTTGACATGAAGGCAAAGGTGGATATTCTTTTTCAGGAGAGACAAGAACGGAAGGCACGTGAAGAAGGTTCATCAAAGCAAGAAGATCGCAAAGACATGAAAGGGAAACATCATGAAGATGGTGACAAGAAACCAGATCACCCCTTTTCTTCTTCTCCTCCCTCTTCTCCTTCTCCTTCTTCTCCATCCTCTCCTCATTTTATTTCTTCTAATCCTTTCAAGAGTGGGTATAAGCCTAAGATCAAACTTGATGTAAAATTTGATTTGCCTAAATATTGTGGAGAACTTAATGCTAAAAAATTGGATGATTGGATTCAACAAATAGAGGTCTACTGTAGAGTCCAGAATCTAATAGATGATGTTGATAGGATCCAATTGGCTACTCTTCGTTTAGGTGGTACAGCCTTAACTTGGTGGGAGAGTAAGTCTAAGGCAGAAGTTTCACAACATGGTAGAGTCAGTTTAACTTGGGCAGAATTTATTAATGCACTTAAGAAGCAGTTTTATCCCCTAGGACATATGCAGCAATTAATGATGGATTGGCAAATGTTTAGGCAAGGGAAAGGTCAAACTGTCCAAGAGTACACCCATGAATTCAGGAAAAGGGCTATTTCTTTGAATGTTCCTTTGTACACCCAAGACACGTTGTTGAAGTACATAGGAGGTCTACATTCCTATCTTAGGCATTCTATTTTGGTTTTGAACCCTTGTAACTTGGATGAAGTGTCTGTTCAAGCTACACACTTAGAGTCAAGGGGTAAAGGATCTTTAATTGATAATAATGTAAAGAAATCTTCCAAGAATGCAGAGACAGGGAAAGGAAAGAAGGCAGCTACGGTTAAGAAGGATGAGAAACTTTCTTGTTCTCATTGTGACAAGGATGGTCATGATGAAGATCACTGTTGGAAGTTGCATCCAGAACTGAGGCCTAAGTGGGCTCAAAGACGTAATCAGAAACAGAAGGGTAAGGATAAATCCATGAATGTTGTTATGGATCTTGGTTCAGATTTAGATGATGAGACTAAGATAACAGCGATGGGTCTAAAAGGTAAAGCTTCTATTTCTGGTGTTTCTGTTGCTAGTTGTGCTTCTTCATCTACAATTAATGATTTCTATGAAGATGTTAAGAGGAATGAGCTGTTTCATTTAAGGGTTGTTGCTAAGAACAATAAAATTGATGCACTCATAGATAGTGGATCTCAGGTTAATTTAATTTCAGAAAGTGTTGTAAAGAACTTGGGATTAAAAACTACACAGCATAAGAAACCTTATCCACTAGGTTGGATTTGTGAAAATGATAAGTTGCAAGTAACAAAACAATGCACCTTAAGGTTCGCAATCACTAGTAAGTTTGTGGATGAAGTACAATTTGATGTAGTTCCACTGGATATCTGTGGGATAGTGCTTGGAAGCCCTTATTTATATGACAGGAAAGCTATTTTCTACAGGGAACAGAATCATTATCACTTGTTTAAAGATGGCATTCAATACATTGTACATTCTCACAAGATTAAGACTGATCAATCTTTTGCAAACACAGGGCAGTTAAAAAGGGTAATTAATGCAAGTAAAGAGTTAACTCTTATGTCTGTCAGTACAGGTGGTTCTAAACATGAACTTGGAGTAGCTAACCAGGGTCAGATGTTGCAGGATGCACTTGCAGTACAGCATGGGAAAAAGATGATTGAAAGCGTTGATGGATCCTTGGGTAAAAATGTTCCTGTTGTGAAGGATCGATATGTTGTTGACTTGTTTTCTTTCATTTCTGCATTGATGTTCAGCTTGATGCTAGTCAGTTTTTGTTGGTTAGCGGCTATGGCAATTGATGTAGATGATTATGGAAGTGATAACATTATGTTTATGTTCAACAACATTGTTGCAGTCTTCATTGTGCTTGTGAGCCAGGTTTTCAGATGTACAGAAGATACAGGACAAGTGGGGAGGCCAAGTCCTCACTTAATGTCAGAGTAAATGCCACTTTTGGAGGTCCAAAAGGTCTTTAGTGGGGAGGCCTGATCCGGTGGACATTTTTCAGTGAAAGTTGAAGTGTCTCATTTTTCTCCAAAATCAGCACCATCAGAAAGAGCTCAGTGTCCTGGTTCCAACGCAACTCGAACGGAGTGAAAAGGAGTCCATTTGCACGAGTTATGGCCAGTCAAACCTTTGGTCAAACTGGGATCAGGGGCATTCAGAAGGTGAAAAAAATGGCATCGTCAAAAATCAATGAAATCGGCGTCATCGCGTAGAGCTCGTCGAGACGATTCCGACGGTGTTCGTTTCGTCGAAATCCGACATCGGAGGCTCGAGTTATAAGCGGTCAAAGCTCCTGGTTGACTTGGTGACCGGAAGGTGAATAATGACATCAGCGTCCGTACAAGATGACGTCAGCATTCCGTACTATACGGACAGTGAAGTGGACGAGCCAGAACTTGACACGTGGCATCTCTGTCAGCATTGTACGGACGAATCAGAATCTGACATGGGGCAGTCCGTACATCCGTACACACAGTCAGCATCGACGTGGCAGGTACAGTTGGCAGTCCAGTCAGCATTCCGTACATGATTCAGCGCACAGTCAACATTACACATGGCAGACACGTCAATGCACAGTTGGCAGATGAGTCACTCTCCACGTCGGATTCCAGTTGGCACATAGTCGGCGGACACATCAGTGACACATCAGCTTTGTCGGCGAATTAACTCTTGCCACGTGGCACCCTGCTGGTGCGGCACGTGCCCTCTCCCTTCTTCGTCGGCGTTCGTTGAATTTTCTAACAAAAATTTTGTGTGGCCCGACCTCCACACCTCTCCTCTGCGAAAATTCCGGATAGCCGTTCCACCAAATCGTCGGCCTTACATATATAGGGAAGCCGTTTCCTTTTGTTAAGATTCGCTAGCTATTTTTGAAAAAAATGAGCCGGCGGGGGTTGAACCCGCACCGGCCGGGTGAGCAAATGGTTTTGTGGCCGTTGAGCCACCGAGCTTTCTTTGTAATACATTGGCATCGGTTTCTTTTAAAGAGTCAGTTGAAAACCGAATGCCATAAAATTATAGTATGCCCCTAAATTTATAAAAAGTAAACAAACAAAGATCCTTTTTAGAAGATTTAAAAACAACCTCCCAAACAATAAGCCCGGGAGTGAATAATTAAAAGGGGCTTAAATTGATTTAAGAGATTATTAGGGATATTTTTTAAGATTTTTATGTGTAAATGGGAGATGTAGTTGTTTTTTTTGGGGGATATGGAAGTTTTCAAATATTTGATTTGTATTTTGGAGAGATAAGGTGAATATCTCCAAATCAATTGGTTAAAGGCCAAATTGAGCAAATTCTTTGTATAAAAAGGGGGCTTGAGGTGAGAGTTGTAATCAAGTTATTTTTCAGGTGACGAAGTCTTGAAGCTGTGGAGATAATCGAAAGAGAGGTCTTGTGGAGATTCTTTGAGTCATTCTCCACGTCAGGCGTTGTTATGCTGCCGAAGTGCTTGGAGAATGATTGTGGTACTATGTCGATTTTGGAGTTAATCGGATCGGTCTCTCTATTGGAGTGGACCGGAGACGTAGTCACTTTCGTGACGAACTCCGTTATCAAGCGTTGTTTGCACTTCTCTTCTTTTTCTCTCTTTTTGTCTTTCATTTCCTTTTCATTACTGTTATAATCACCTTGATTACGTTCTTTATGTTATTTCCTTAAGTTAATTTCATTTTAATTAACTTGAAATAATCATTGTAAAGCATTGTAAAAGTTAAGCATTTAAACTGCAATCTAGTCTAGATCCTACACAGATCAAAACTTGAGCGATAAACATTACATTAAATGTAATAAATGATGGAAAACCAAGTAATGTATACTTATATCTTCCCAAGGTCTCTCTGATACTATCAAAGGTTTATATAATATAATATTCTAACTACTCCCTTTTGCTACTTGAAAAGTTATGCAATTTTGAACATACTTCCTAATATCCTTATATATTTGTGACCAAAAATAATGTTCACTCACCAAAGCTATTGTCTTGTCTACTCCAAAATGTATTGCTAATCCTCCACTATGCTTCTCCTTGATCAGATTATCTCTCACACTTGTTGCCTCTTTTAAAGCACCCACTTGGAGAATCCCAAAATACACTCATTTATCATTTCCTTTATCTTTTACTATCCCATTCCAAGCATCCATATGTGGGGAGAACAATATTAAATATTTATGTCCACAACCAACCTTTATCACTGCTAGTGGACCCATCACCCCTTATGATTATATTACAAAAAATGGTGAGAATTAATATTACAAAATATTTTCCCAATACACCCTAAGTTCCTAGAGACACTTTTCAAGGATGTTGGAACCATGATATATTACATAGTATTTACAAGGTGGATGACACCTAATCTTAATAAGGACCATGATATTTGGCTAAGCTAGGGCAGAGGTAAAGGATTTTTTGGTTCGTAGATCTAAAAGAGGGTCTTGGAATTGTTGAGAAAATGAAATCCTTGGTCTCCTTGGTGTGTAGTTGCTTGATGCTTGTCCTTGTGGATACATTCTTTGATCAAATTGTTTTGAAAGTAACAACCAACCAAATGCAATATGACTTAAAACTATTTTAAATATCACAAATGAACTTTCTTATGCTCGTTACCTCCTATTTATAACAAACCACTCCTATGGACACTATGGTTTGCATGGGTTATATCAATGCCAACAATGGTAAATGGTGTATCACACACTCAAACCTTAATTTTTTCCATCATTATCAATTTTTCATATCATGGAAATATCTTGGGCATTACTCCATTTAATGCACATGCAATAAAGTAGTTGAACTATCCTTCTGACAAGTTTTTAAAAAATTTCACACTTTTTATTGTATTCAAAGAAAGTGGGACATTGGAAAACTTAAAATACTCCTAATTGAAAGAAATATTCAACTAAATCTAATCATGTGACTTGCACTTATTTGAAAGAGGTGGGAAAACACACCTATCTACCAGAAAGAAGCAACATGCCTATTCTAACTATATACAAGGTTGGATTCATGTATTTCAATTGAGGTGTTTTGAGAAGATTCAATTAACTTGAATCTCAAGAAACTCTTCAAATTCATTCTCTAGCTCATGGGAATTATATTGTTTGCATGCCAAAATTTTGTATGGACCACTCCATAGAGAATCAAACTTTGAAAGTTGTCCTAGCTTGGCAACTCGTTCCTCTCACTTTAACACAAAATCACCTACTATGAATTGTGGGTTAGAGGTTTATTGATCAAACCACTACTTAATTATCTATTTATGATTGGTTATTGAAGTAAATGATGATACCCTCTTCTATTTAAGCTCTATCAATTCTACAAGTTGAACCTCTATTAGTCCATTTTCTATGATTTGGAGTTGATCAACTGGATAGTGGGAATCTCCATTGATATTGACATTATAATTTATTTTTCATATATTAAGGCATAAGGAGATGAATATGTTTTGAATTAATATGATCAACTGATTATTTTGTTTTAAGATTCTTGTGGCATTCCTTTTTATACTTTGAGCCCGTCTGCTTGATCAATCTCCCTTTTCATTAAATATTTCAAAGAAACCACTTCCCAATTGATCCCATTTGCCTATTAGTTTGGTGGAGAGATCTATACCAATAAATGGATTTCCCTTTAAAAGAGTCTATTGGAAATATAAGAGTGACATTTTTCTTCGTTATATGATGGATTGTGCATACATCAGGCTACATATTGCAATTGCTTAATAAGGAGTTTTTGGGACCTCCCCAGTGAACTTTAGAAGATCCTTAAGAGAATTTTTGGGATAGGATCCCATGTATCTGGTGACATTGAACAAATCAAGGGACCATTGCTATTCATATTAATAGAATTCCTTGGAGGATCCATCTGAAGGGATGGCAAGTTTGGTTGAGCTATCCTTCTTTGTGAAGCGACCACCAAAAGAGGAACCAAGAAATTGAGATTATTAGTTGAATTTGATATTTTAATTGGCCTCCTATTCATTCAATCTAACTTATAATTAGGTGATTGATTCTTTGTGTCCTGTCGAACATGCTAAAAACTATTTATGTTTAGATTTATTGTTACCTATAAACCTGCACCAACAATGAGAAACCTTGTAAATGTGGGATGAAATTTGTACAAGGTACCCTCTGATATTTTAGAATTCAACTCTTCATATTATAAAATTGAAACTTAATCTTATGGAGGGAAAGGAAAGAAAAGAATTCCTAAAAAATATGCTAAAGTGATGTGTCGAATGAAATTTGTTAAGAATGAGGGAGTAGCACAATATTCATTATTTGAGAATAACATTCATTCATATTATTAAAGAGCATATGCATGCATGATTTTTAGACCATTTATAAATATTACTCATCAATACAATTAAACAAAGGCATAGTTTATAATAGAGAAGAATAATTTTTATAGTAAATATGTAGGCATAAAATGTCACATCCTCTTCATTGGTGGATTGAGAACAAAATATAAAAAGGCATTGTTTACATAATTGCATAATATTAAATCAAACCTAAGAAGTACCCATTAAGGCCAAGATTTCTATGGATTTTTCCTCTTCCTCCAAAAAATATCCATTTTTCCGTTGATTTCATTACTTTTATATCATGAAGAATTTGACATTTAATTTAATTGAAGTTATAGTAAAGGCATGAGTTGTCATTCACACTAAGAACTTCTAGTTAACTAAAAATCAAAATAACAAGTTTTTTGTTGTTTAGATGCATGAGATTCTTCTAATGCATGAGTAGGAAATCCATTGTGTCAATCATGTGAATTTGAAATTAAAATTTAACTATTGTATCCTAGAGGAGCGTGCAAATGCCATTTATCTTTCATGTGTCACCCACAATCCTACTTACTCATTTTCTCTGGCTAATGATGCAATTTTATCCTCTCTATATTCTAACACCTTTTATCAAATGCGTGAGCAATTGGATCCCTTATATTAACAATCTATGGTCTAAAGTCTCCCATGTATTTCAATAGAAATGGGCCCTACCTATTCCAACTTGGTACTTTGCAGTCAATGACACAATCTTTATAATTGTCAAATTTCTTCTCTAGGTTATAGGTTACATGATGATGTCATGTATCCATTTGATTAATACCCCTCCTTATTTTCCAATTGGACCCAATTACTTGTTGAGTCATTGTTAATAGCTAATAACACATCCATTTTACCTTATAATGTCATTGTCTTTATGAAGGTGTCCCATGATGAAACCTATCCCTTTAAATATTTCTAGTTTGGTTAGGCCCACTTAAATTTGAATTAAATGATTTGACCAATCGAATGACATAAAAGGTCCCTTATGTCAAGATTGGAGGGCACAGGGCCTTGGCTAGTAGTGATCTAATGGTTGGAGGGCAGAGGGATGGTGGTCTATCAATGAAAATGTGGTGTCTAGTTGGTGGTAGTGGAAAAATGGCTAGGATTGAGTGGAAAAAGGCAGTGGCATCACCAATTAGGTGGTGAACCTTTTTTTAAAATCCAAACACTTAAGAATTAAGCCCCTGGTTGTATATATGACTGGGGATTTACAACTAAAAATTTGACAATAAAAAATACAAGCAAAAAAATAAATTTGATGGTTGTGAAAACAATAATGACTACCAAAAAATGGATGTTAACAGCCAAAAAATGTCAACTCATGATAATTACAGAAGAATATCGAAAATGCAAAAAAAGAAGAAAAACACCTAGATTGTTGGATTTTGATGCAAAGGACTCAATTTATTACATAGATCCTATGTCAAATAGTTATACAATGTACAAACCTATATTTCAATGGTACATTTGTACGTATTCGTATTGCCTTACAATTTTTGTCACCTTAAAACTAAGCCCTTCAAAAAATCACCTAAATTTATTCTACTCATATTTTGGTGAATTAGTAGTCAATCTTAGGGTTTTTGGGAATTCTAGACACAATAGTGAGGTCTAGTGTTCTCTAGGATGCACCAATTTTCTCCTCAAGGATAAATATCTTAGAAAAAGGATAAAAAGTCACATATTTGGTGCTTTAATACCATGTTGGAGTTTATTGTTGAACCCCATAGATCTCATAAATCACTTGTAACCAAAACACCTATCATATGGAGAGATAAAAGTCATTGATTGTGCTATGCAACCTTGAGAATTGAATTGGTCCAATAAATTTACATGATTGAGCTTTTGTATTGAATTAATTAATGGATTGTATTGGATTTGGATATTATGATTATGAATAATGAATCCTTATACAAGGAAAAATAAAAAATAAACCCTAGATGAAACCCTAGGTTAGGATTAAATGCTATGAGACAAAAAACACATGACTTAAAAATAAAAAAGCACTCCTAAGTTTAGATTAACTGTAATAAATTAAAATGGGGACCTAAATAATTAATTAGTCAATTTTCCTATTTTACTCTAACACATCATGCTTTGGGGCATCCTCCCACATCTGTTTCTTCTTCTTTTTCTTTTCTCTTTCTTTGAAAAAGTCACTACTTCTTCTAATTACCATACCTTATCAAATATGAGCAAATTTAGACACCTAAATTACATCTTTTATTAATAATTCTGCACATTAGTTTATCCTAGTTATGTTAATTTATATCACCATATTGATAAATTAATTAATTTAATTAAGTAATTGTCTATGCCATTACATTTAATTAGCTAATTAATTACTATTTTTCTTAATCAATTTTAATTTTCATATCCTATAGCCTTATCTTCTAAATTAATTAATAGTATATTATCAATTAATCTATTTTCAAACCCATGCACATATAATTAATTAATTATGAAAATAATTGATTAATTATCCTCATATTTTATTTTTCAAATATCAACTCCTCATATATTTTTAGAAAATAATTAATGCATGTTCATTCCTAAATGGAATAAATTAGATAAATCCAAGATCATGTAATTCATTCTCCATCATTCATCTTTCTTATCAAAAAGTCTATAAATCCAATTCTCATAACTTTATTAATCATATGAATAATTCTACAAGTTTATAATGTAGGAATTTGCACTAACTTTAAGCACACATATTTCATCAAATATGAGAAAATAAATTGAATTCTTAATTTGGGGTTTTCTTGGTATTAGAATAACATTACTTTTAATTATTATTTTCATCTTTAATTATTTTAGTATTATCATTATAATTCTATATCTTACAACGTGCTCTAAGCATGAGTTATGATGTAATCATGATCCCTTATCCCCAACAGGTGGTATGGGTTACAAGGTATCCTTGATAAGTCCAAAACTCTAAAACTCTTGCATCTTGCAAGTGTTAAAAAACAAGGTGAAGGAAAACTACAATATTAACTTATGCAAGTGTATTCAAATATGAAAGAGAGAACCAAATTAGATTTTAACAAGTGATTGCAACAAACCAAAGTGACACCAGATTTATGTGGAGAAACCCCTAAGGGAAAAATATTCACCACAAAAAGAGAGAGGCAAGTATATTACTAATCAAATGAGAGATTGCAACAAAAATACACTTAGTTGGTATGAGTTTTCCATAGTCCATGAAATTAGAATCATGAAAAATAGACACAGTTGAATCCAAAAGCTTACTTTCTAACAATACACTTCTCTAAATAACTTTGTAGAATCTGGAAGTAGCCTATTACCTGCACAACTCCATATAAAACTACTAGCTCATGACTCCAAATTATAAAGATTTTGGGAGGTAAAGCCATGAATGGAAAACCAAAACAAGAGGTACAAAACCACCTACAAAAATCCATTTCACCCTCCTTGGAATCATCCAAACAACCCAAAATAACAACTTACAGATGCTCTTACAATTGGCATAAGGCATCTCTCATGCATGGGCGTTTAGGAAAGGAATTTATCATAAAGGTTATCATAAAACTTGTCATAGTCATCATAGATGTCATAGATCCTCTTACAACTTATGAAAAATGTCATAACCCTCCAAAAATAGGAGATTCCAAATGGAACACCTAGCTATTTTTTCCTTTTTCTAGAAAACAAACAGTAACAATAACTTCGTCTTTACATGAGATCTTTCACCACTGTTGGTTAAATAGTTTCACCTCTTATAGGTAATTTACAAAAGACATTGGGAAAAAAATTAATGGATTTACAAGGTTGATGTCACCTAAATCCCAAGAACAAGTTTACTCCTATTTACCTCTCTTTATAATATAAGTCACCATTAATAACCATATTTCATGCCACAACTACTCCAAGGGGAATTTCCTACACATAAATAGTTGTCAATCTTAAGGTTGTGAATTCATATGTACTTTCAATGATGGAGGATAAAGATGACCCATACCTTCAATAATGTAGTGGTGGAGATTCAACTCTCAATGACCCTCTCACCTATTCAAGATACAATTTTAGTATTTTTCATAAGATCCAACATGTTTAGAATTTCACATTCATGACCTAGAATTCTTCATCGATTACTAAAGAAATAGGGCAACTAATAAGGAACCATTTATGCTAGTTCATTTTCTAAAAAAAAGGTCAACCATTTGATATCTTTCATGTGAATATGATTGCTAATGAGATTCTAAGGTTCTAAATCCAATAAATCCAATCATTATTAGAGTTGTACCTTTGTAAATCTCAAGGAGGTCAATATTGTAAATTAATGTAAGAGCGTTTGGGTGCACAAGCAATCATGCACATCCAAAAATATTTTTCTCTTTTCTTTTGATTTTTGTTTTAGTTGTATTATGTAGGCATGATTTTTCTCTTTAATTCATTTTCCTCCCAACCCCTCAAAGTTGGTGTCATTTTAATTAAATTTGAATTTGGTTCAAAATGGGAAATGGAGGTGCTGGAATTTATTTATTTGATTGAATTTTAGGTATTTATCAAATCCCACACCCAAGCAAGTGGATTCCACTCTTGGCATATTGTAACTCCACATTGCATATAACATTTGGCATAAAATTGAATGTGGAAGAATCTAGGCTCTTTGTGCAAGAGGTAATGGAGTGAGCTAGTGGAGGTGAAAATTGGGAAAATGACAATTAATCTACTAGGAAAACTTAATGAGAGGAATATGACCATGCCTAGGAAATATTAGAGTATGGAATCTAGCTGATTTTGTACGAGAGTGGCAACACCCAAGTTGGAGAAGATGAAACAAAGAAGTAAATTTTGAAAAATCAGGAGTTAGAAGGTAGAATGGTAGAATGGTAGGCAAGACTTGATTGGGACTTCCATAATTGAGGAACTAGAGGTTTGTAGCTTCATATGCTCCTAGTTGTAGCTGGTTTGAAGGAATTTGAGTGTAATACCCCACCACGCAACCCTAGAGGAAGTTGCAATTAACTACTCAAACGTGCTAATTTTTTTTTGTTTAAGTACAAATAACATGCAAGTTCACTACCCATTGCCAACAACCTCTAAGGTTACGAGAATGAGATTACTTAAAACCCAAACAAGAAACATGAATAGAAACCATAACATTTAATTATTTAATAAATTAAATACACATACATTCCATACATGATAAATTACATCAAAGCATAAGAGATACCACATGATTTCAAATAACAATCATTTAACAATACGATTACAACTCTCATTCCCCAAATGAGGTAAATCCAATACGCATGGTTACATAATACATCTTCCACCTCTATAAAAAATGAGGGGTAATAAATTACATGATTCAACTGAAAAGAATAAAGCATGAAATGAAACTGGATCTCACGAGCTCTCCAACTGGAAATCTCATCCACACAAACAAGAAGAAGACCCAACGGAGAAAGGTGCACATTCCACCCAACCAAGTGGTACCCGAAGGCCCACCCCTCGTGCTAGGAGATAGCAACAAGGATTTCTATACAAGACCATCAACCACTAGACACAGGCTAACTCACACTGACACAACCAATCACATGAACCATACAACCATAAGAATAACACAAGTACAACTCTAACATCACTGACATAAGTCACATTGCTTCTAGAAATAAAATAGATCGAGTATGATAAGAAGACCATACACATAAAACCAAATAGCAACTGTTGTCATAGAAAGAGTGTCATCACATAGCTCGTCATGGGATATCCTCTAGGAATCTTCATAGGCTCCATCCCCCACTATGAGTTGTCCTGGTAGCCTCTACCGAATCCTGACACCCATACTCACCCATGCAGAATCAAATACCTCTCATAAAGACAAGATAGATGACCTTTCCATTCCAGGCCTTCCCACTCATCCCAATCCTATACAAGCACTTGTGTCTATGAGTGAGGCTCAATTATCCTAATTAATATGAAATACTACCCAAACTTTTAAGTATATTTCTTTAGTTATCACTTGATTAAAGCACCTCTGAAGGTTACCCAGTTTACCTCTTTGGGCTCTGGCACCTAACAGAAGCCACTCTTCTACTTGACAACAAACCAACACAAATCCAATCACCAAGGGTGCCAAAGGGCATACAAACAAGATAAACAATCACTCCAACTCTAGGAGGAACATATAATGAAATCTCACTCGAAACAATGGAGGCAACAAAAGTCATAATCCACTCCTTCCAAAGGAGGCACAAACCACATGAACCACTCTTAATTCAAAGGAGGCACAAAACATCCCCGTTCGTAAAAATTGGGTAAAACAACAGGATACAACTATACGCACTACCCAAGGCAATACAAAGGTTGACTAACATAATAATGCAACCCCAAAAGTTAAACCCCTTCTGGAAGACTTAACAACCCTTCAAATCAAATTCCCCAAAGTGAAAAATAGAAGAAGTGTACATTCAAGAAGGGCAATCAAACAGGAGTTAAATCTATATTTGGATTTCCTAAATCCATTTCCTTCATTAACATTTAGTAATTTATTGTCTTAATAAAACTAATTTAATAACGTCTCTTTCTGACAAAAGATGAAATTTACCATATGTTCAATTCCTTAATTGCTTTTAAATGATAATAAAATAAAACAGTTACTTCTATTCAGAACAAATCAATAAATCATTTCTTCTTTTCAAATAATAATAATAATAATAATAATAATAACCATTTCTTCTTTTCAAAATAAATCATTTAAAAAAATAGTTAATTCCTTTTGCCCAACATCAAGAATGAGAGAGATCATAACAGAAGGAAAAATTAGGCAAATTATTATCCTACTTTAGAATTTCCTAAATCCAAGCAAGGTGATAACATATTGCATGTAATCAAATAAAAATAATTAACATTATTTGCAACTACTCAAAAGTAATTAAAATTACCTTGGCAACGTTAAGGAACTTAAAATAATAATTTCATTTCATTTTCTCCAATTACACATAATAATAAAAATCAACTTTTTAAATATAAAAAATTATTATAAAGTAAATTTTATTTCAATCTATGATAATAGAGTAATCATCTTAAAATTCATATATTTAAATATTTAAATATCATTTAAATATATGTTTTTTAAAAAATATCATTTTATATTCCAACTAATTAAAATAAATTCCAATTATTTAAAATATAATATATATAATATAAAATAAAATTTATAAAAATTAAAAATTAAATAAAAACAAAAAGTGAATTTAATTTGCTGACCCCCACGGGCCCCCAAAAGGGAGAAGGGACACAGCCAAAGGCTGTGCCTAGCCTCCCCTATGGAGGCCAGCGCTGCCACAACAGCGCCCCTTCACTGGGGCATGGTTGTTGAACCATGGCTGCCCCCTCCCCTGCCTTAAAAAAAATAAAATTTTATATAAAATTTTTTTATATAATGAAATCTAAAACACAGGTTTCCCGCTGTGCACAAAAAATTTCTGTGCAATTTTTTTTTTTATAAAAACCAAAAAAAACTTCACCAGCATAACTTTATCCTATGTAAATATATATAAAATATATATATGCATATATATAATAGAAATATATATATATATATAAATTTTCATTGTTTTACAGTCAAATGGGGCAACTTTTCTACAGAAAATTTACCATAAAACCAAATTTTCAAACACAATTTCCTGGATTCAATTTCAATTTGATATGAGACATTACAACTCTCAAATAGATATTTTCAAATTTTATTTTTCTTCTTTCCATTTTTCCATTGTTAAAATTAAAAATTTCAATTGCAAGTTTGATTTTCTACAAACAATCTAAATGTCTTCAAGATTTCAACTAGGTTTTCAAGAATGATTGCAACAAGTTTTCAAAACTAAAAGACCAAATTTTCAAAACAATAAAAGAAACAAGAAAAACCTGTTTGAAGCTTGAAGGAGAATCTAGTGTTGAGTTACAATTCCAACTCTTTCAAAAACCTTTTCAAAACTTCACTCCAATCCCAAGTGCATCCACAACAAGAGAGAATCCTTCTTTCTTCCTCACAGCCCCAAATTTTCAAGAATGAAATCCCCTTTTATTTTTTTCCCCAAATTTGGTCAATATACCCTAAAACATCCAAGATATTTTTTTCAAGATATTTTCTTCTTCCATTTATAAATATTTTTCAACATTATAGATATTTTTATACATTTACAAAATATTTGCATTTTAATACTTTAAAACACAATTTAAATTTCAAATAGATTTAAATCATTTACTTTATTATAAAATTTCTATTTCAAAATGAATTTAAAGCTTTTAATAATTTCTTTTTCAAAAAGCATTTAAACTTTTAAAATTTTATTTTCAAAACAACTTTAACACTTTTACAAATTTCATTTTAAAAAGAATTTAACCATTATAATTTCCAATATGAATAAATTGATTTAATTCCACACAATTAATTTAAATAATCAATAAAATAAATCTAATCCAAGATTAGATTGTTTTATTAATTAAATTTAATTAATTAATAAATTAAGTAACATTTCTAACACTACAACTAGATTTATTTAATAACATCCGAAATACAAAAAACCATTTATTTACCTTTTTCAACTTGAAATTAAATAAATCATGGAGAGATGAACACAAAGAAGCAATGTAACCCGACTAAAACCCGATGACACACTATGACTAGGGTGATGACTTGGCACGGAAAACCTAGCTACTATCTCCCAATCGAATATCGTTGGCCAATGGACATGCTCAAACCTGTGAAACTAGGTGGAGTCGATGTCCTGTACCTGTCAACCTACAAAAAAAGAGTATATCAAACATGCATATATATAACATAATAAACACACCATGAGGAGGAAATCATGGAATTGTAGGGCACATGCAAGCGAGTGATGCAATCTCGTCCCCTTCACCAATACACTCATCATAGACTGACAATTCCATCATAAACAAATATCTCTTGCAATAACATGTTACAATAACTAATCATCATTACACCAATTAAAACATGACAAATAAAGCATCAGATAAGATACATCACATCACACAAATGGACTATCTCTCTATAAATAGCGATCAAATAACACACACATGATAAAGTGTCTCAATAACCAAAAGACACACCAAAGCAAACAAGGACACATTATCCAACCAGAAAGAAAAACAGAGGGGTATTACATTGAGTCTGATTTTAGTGATTGAATGATAATCTTGCCTGTAATAGTGTTTTTGGAGGTGTCTAGTTATCTTTGTAGCTTGTTTGTTGCAGACTATGGAAGCCTGGAATGAAAAATAAGATTTATTCATTTTATTTTTTTGCAATTACATATGTTGGTTAATCTTGGGAATGTGTTTCTCAATTCCTCAGTTTGTGATTTAATTAAAAAAATTCTTGTTTGAGTCATTGGGGTTGCAACAACCAACCATCCCATAGGATTCTTGGTTGTTGTCTTGCATCATAAATGGTTCTTATACTTGAATGTCCATGGGTCCATTCGTAGATTTTTTGGGAAGTTCTAGGTTAGGGTGTCCTCTTGCTAGTTTGCTAGTATAAATATAATATTTGATGAATGAAACAAAATTATAATACATTAAAAGTTTTGTATTGGCTATTTCTTCATTACATATGAATTTATTTAGTATGGGATGGATAACTAAGAACATTCAATTGCTTGATATCATTATTTTTGGTGTGGCAATCTACATAGCATATATTCCTTTACGATTTCTTATTATTATTATTTCTATTGGTTTTCTTGGGCTCTATAACCCAATGAATAAACACTTGTCATGGAAGACATAACCCACCATATGCACTCAAAATAAATACATCTTTAACTAGTATTATAGGAGTAAGGAATGGTTTTGTATACACCTCATGGTTCAACATTATAAATAGGTAAAACATCCTCAATGATTCTTAAATTGTTATCATCCTAAATAGTCATGGTGTGCATAACCACATGTTGTGCATAACCAGAACCAATATTGGCACCCTATTTGATTGTGTCTATTTTTTCTTTAGTCGTAGCTCCCTTATGCACTTTGGCCTTGTGTAGACACCTAAAAATGGCTAGTGCATTTTCATCTTATCATTTCATTATTATCCTTATCATTTCTTCTATCTATATAAATTAAATATTTTTTAATTATTTAATAAAGCTAACATTTTCCTCTTTCCATCCATAATAATTAAATAGTTTTCAATTATTTAATTATCTTAATCTTTTTATCATATCTATATTAATAAAGTAATTTTTAATTATTTAATCAATTAATCTCTTATCAATTTCCCTCCAACATTAATGAAAATTCAAATTCAAATTATCTTTTCTTCTATAATTAAATAATTTTAAAAAATTATTTAATTAGCTAACACTCCTCTTTTAAATAAATTTAAAAAAAATAGTTAAATTAATTTTTTTCCTCTATAATTAAATAATTTTCAAAATTTATTTAATTAGTTAACACTCCTCTTTTAAATAAATTAAAATGATTTATTTAAATTAAATATTTTTTTCTAAAATAAATAAATTAATATTTATTTATTTCTCCAAGCTATCATTTTAATTAAATAAACTTTATTTATTTAATTCTCTCCTCCAAAATTCAAATTTTGGATCTTACCCTATCTTGAATTTTCATATCCATTGATCTAGAAAATCAATCTCCACCATTGATCAAATATCAAGTGAAGAATATAAATAAGAAGCTTTTATTGCATTCATATCCTGTAGCTCTTTTATGATCAAGATCTATCTAGCACTCTTAGCATTATCAAGCATTCAAGCACTACCAAACATTGTCAAGTATTATCAAGCACAGGTATCATTTATCTTTAAAAAATTGTCATTATCATTGCATCATATCATTATTGTTCTTTCATATTTCGTTACTTTGAAGAGCAACCAACAATGGAGCAAAGAAAGATCTTAGCTATGATGAATTTTTGGGTTATCTAAATTCTATATTATGAGAAAATATATTGAACTTCATTGTGTGATTGTGAAGGTGTAAGTTTTGCATTATTGATATTTGTGATCCACATTTTCATCATCTACATTTCAGCATGCCCGATGGAACTCATGTCCCTAATTTTAACAAGGAAATTTTGGAAGAATTTTCTTTCTATGGCTTAAAGGTTAGATTGACACTTATGTTTGTTGTCACCACACGCTTATTCAGTAGATCAACACATTTGACAACACAATGACACATTTGATAGCACAGTGACGTATTTGACAATAGATCATTGCATCTAATAGTAGATCGGTACATCTAACAATAGATTGACATATTTTACAACACAATAATGCATTTGATAGCAAATCGATGCATTTGACAACATAGTGACGTATTTGATAGCTAATCCATGCATTTGACAATATAGTGACACATTTGATAGAAGATCAATGCATTTGACAATAGATCAACACATTTGATAACCCAATGACAAATTTGATAACACAATAATGCATTTGATAGAACACTCATGCATTTGATAACATAGTGACACATTTTATCCATAAAACAAAGCATTTGATCCATAAAATGGTGAATTTTATCCATTGAATGGTGCATTTGATTTATTAACATTTTTTTACAAAATTGGGCATAACTTTTGCATAACATATCAGATTTTAAAATTCAAAAGGCGTTGAAAAGCCGATTTAGAGCTCTTCAATGTGGATCAATTTCTCTTTATATCTTGCACCAAAAATTGGCTATACTCATTCAAATTCACCCTTCCTTTTTTAAATTTTAAATGCTCATAAATTCTTCATACCAAATTGTTTTTCAATAGATTATTTTTAAGATCTATCAAAAAATCATAAGGAATCCATTGATGCTATCATTTTTTGCCTTAGAATATCCTTTTTTGGCATTTTTTCACACGTTTGAAATTGGGGTTTAAAATTCACCATTCACCTTTGGATTTGGAACCTAAAAAAAACCATATTATTTTAATCCCCAAGATATACTTATGTATGCTCTCCTCTTATGCCGTAGAGTGATCTTGTGGATCAAAACCAAGTGATATTGCTTTTGTTTTCTAGGCTTGTTTGTTGGCATTTATGTGTAGAGATTGAACATTAAAGGGTTTCAAAGGAAAGTGCATTTGGATCTCTTCATCAAATTACCATTTCAATATTAGTATTGGACTCTAGGTTCATTCACTCCAATCACCTTATCACTCTTAATTTTGCAAAGTCTAAAATAGTTACATTGTTTTCTTTACTTCAATCAATCTTGTTTGGTGTGTCTTCCCCATATCAAAAATTGGGCTTAAAATTAATCTCTCACATTTGGATTTGGGCTCTAAAATAAACAAGTGCCTTTTAATCCCCAAGATCTACTTGTATATTCTCTCCTCTTGCACACAATGGTGATCTTGAGGATTAGAAATAAGTGATCTTATTTTTCTTTTTAGGGGGCCTTCCTAGAGAAGTGATCACTATAGGGGATGACCTCAAATATCGTGTTTCGATGGAGTATAAAGAGTTGGGTTGAATCAAAATAAATACCTCTTGGAAGTGAAATATTGTCAATATTGATTAAGCATCTAAGAACTTTATACCTTAGAGAATTCAAGGTGGTGAATGGGTTACCCTATCCTTATTGTTTGTTATTATACCTTTTCATCTATGGATTAGGCCTCACACACCATTGTCGTATATCTTGAGGATACCCCTAGTTGAGCTTACAAATCCTAGTAAAAAATTATTGGTCATACCCACATGAGTAGGCTTGACAATGTGTCTTGCATGTTTGGTTGTTTAGATCACCATTTCCACTTGAAATCAAAGGGGAGATATCCATTCAATATTGAGCCTAGGACATTGTATTTTTCATTATATATTTATGTGTTTATATTCTTTGAACAAATTACAAAAAATTAAAAATCATTAAAAATAAAAGAAAAATCAAAGGTAAAATATCAAACTATCAAACAAGTAGAGCTAAAAATAAGATCTTTTATTGGTGCCAGTATTGGCATGGCGTGATGGTTTAAAGGTGGCATTGTTGTTCTTGCCACCAAGGTTCAAACCCCATTGGGGTGGTATTGTTGAATGGATGTATTCTGGTTCATAGCTCCGGTCAAAAGCGTTTACCCCTTAAAAAAAAAAAAAAGATCTTTTATTGGCATTGTCTTATTGTCCTTGATATTATTTAAGGAGTGGACAACCCTTTTGGTATATAGTCTTATCGTTGTCAAAATTTATCAAAGTTTAAATTGGATCTCCTATCTTTTATCTTTATCATATCATATATCAAGTTGGATTGGACTCACAAATCTAGTTCAAGTAGACTTTATCAATATCATCTTTGTCATCTTTCTTGGACTCATAAGTCTAGTTCAAGTGGGATCTATCATCTTGTCTATTAACATCATTATTATCATTTGGAGATCCATCTTAGCTTTGATCTATTTTAGTTTTGAGAAATAAATATAAAAATTGTTGAAAGAAAATCTTATTTTATCTAAGGTCTTATATTTCATATGTTGATTACAAGATCTTAATATAATAAAAAATATAGAATCCCATAAAGGAGTCAAACATTCCAACAAGCATGAGCATGGGCATGGATCAACATGAGCAAGGAGCATCTTCAAATCTTGCCCTTCACTTATAATGAACCTTTAAGGTTCCCTTATACTGAGAATGGTCAAGATCCTTCATCTGAAGATCTTTAAGAATTGGAGCAAGACCCTAGGGAAATGAGAGTTTTTGAATTGCTATTTGAGAAAAAACCTGATCACTACTTTCAAGTGTTAGCTAAAAAAGGTGCTAAAATTGTAACACCTCTCTAAACCCAGGCTGGTAAGATAGAATTTAAATTCTTGATTTGATATTTTAAATATTAAATGTTATTATAATAAGGTTAGATATTGTTGATTTAGTGAAAAGTTATTATGATTAGTTATGATGATGCAAGTAATTGATATATATGGTAGCTAACTACAGCCAGGATGTAGTATGTTCTTTGGCTATATGTGTGTGTGTGTGTGTGTGTGTATGCACAGGTACTATGTTGTGTGTATGTTACAGGTACCAGGTATCGACTCCACTTGGCTCCACAGGTCTGAGCGTACCTTCCCTGATGGTGGTTACTGGAGGTAGTCGCGGGCTAATTTCTCCTACCCTAGCCTACTATACCCTGTCATTGCAGTTTTTTCCTTGTTGATGTCTTACTGTCCGGTTACCTAATGGTATGTTTCAGAGCACCTTTCCATCATATGTTCTGGTGCACCCTTCAGTTGTATGTGTTTTACCATTATGTCATTGTTATGGTTTTTGTGAATGTGTTATGAGGCCATATATTTTGGTTGTTGGTGTTATGACGTGTTTTCATTGGCATCTTTTCGTGGTATTTCATTGTGTTTAATTGAATTGAGAGTTGGAATGGTTTCGTTTCCATGAGGTTTTAAATATGTTATTTTAAATGATTTTTTTTATCATTCGAGAGAATGATATATTTCATTTAGAAATTTTAAATGATTTTGTTAATCTTATTTGGGGAGCTTTGTATATTCGGTGATTTTAATTTATTGCCTTGGTGAGTGTTAATAGTTTATTTAATAAAATGATTTATTTCATTTTATTGTGTTGAAAAGTTAGTTAAAAATAAGGGGGGCAACCTTGTCCTTGATTTATATATATACTTTTATTCTTTTGGTTGAGGGGAGTGATCTCTTTAGAGAAGAAAATATAAAAAGGGAAAAAGTTTTATTTTGGGAGAAGGATCTTTTGGGGAATTTGGATTTTTGAAAAGAAGAGAGAAATTGTTGTTTTTGCATGGTGAAAGAAACCCTTGGATTTCGGTGATTGAGTTGTGAGATTGTGAAAGATGTGGGAGAAGAAAATTGTGGGCAGTAAATTATTGAATTTGGCCTCACTGTTCTTGCTGATTGTCGAATTTTGGAGCTTGGTCGTTCCTTCTCCATTGAGAAAATTTGCCATTTCAGTTTTGGGAAATTTGAGGTAACTTTCTGATTTTTCTTCATTCATGCTTGGCTAGTAAATTTCCTCTCTTAACTGGGTTATTGTTGTCCCTTAAAAAATTGAGGAATTCCTCCACGTCTTTGTTTTGTATTGTTTGGAGTTGAATGTTGGAGTGATTTAATTGGTGATTGCTACTGTGTGGGGGTTTTGTTGACTGAATTTGTGGATCTCCAACAAACTCAAATTGGGTTTATGAAAAAAATCAGTTTTGGGTTCTTTCTTATTGTTTTTTTTCTTTTGGCCAAATTGTATTAGGAAATTGTGTTTTCTATTGCTACTTTTTAACCTGTCGATAAAAAATAAAAATTAAGGGTGGACTTCATGTTGGAATGCCTTCACCTCAACTGGGTTTTCGTGAATGTGAAATCTGGGCACTTTTAAATTTCTATGTTTTTGCTTGCCTTGTGTGGAAAAATGACGTTTTTCGGTACAACACTTCATTCTGGCCCTAGACTCAAAAATCAAAGGTGAATTTTGACTTGAAATGCCCAAATCCGAACTGGGTCGGGATTAGATTCATGATCGAGGCACTTTCATTTTTTTGCCCAAATTTGTGCCTATTGTTAAAATGACGTTTTTCATTGCTGCTCTTTTACCTCATGTCAAAATGTAAATTAAATTTGGATTCCATGTGGAAATGTTAAAATATGATATGGGTATTCGTTCGATTTTTAATCCGGACATTTTTATTTTTCATGTTTTTGCACAATGTTGCCTTAAATGATGTTTTCTAGTACAACACCATATTATGGGTCTGAAAAATCAAAAATTGATGGTGGATTCCAACTTGGAATGCCAAAATCTGAACTGGGTCTTTATCTGATTTCTAATCTGGACACTTTGAAATTTCATATAATTTCATGCCTCTTCTTCATGATTGAAATCAGCTATTTGAATGATTAGCAACAATGTTTGTTTGAATGGTTTTAAAAAGATTTTGTGATGGATTTTGTGGCTTTTCCTATGTTTCACTTTTGTTATTGGATTCCTCGTTTGGATAAACGAGAAGGCCTATCCGTCTGCAGGGCGTTGAGTTATCCGTTTGCAGGGCGTTGATTCAGGCATGTTTGAGTCTTACTCGTCTGAATGAGAGATATACTTGATTCCATATGGTGCCATTCCTTCAAGCACACATGATGACATTTCACCCAGTTTGCACTCTTGCACCTCGTACCTTAGTAGTCGTGAGTAGTACCCAGCATGTTAATGTATGTGCATCTTCTTGTTGTGACATTAGCTTAATGCAGTGTATTGCATGTTTGCTCTGTGTCTGATGTGAGTGTTGGTCATATGTTACCCTTGCCCTATTTTTTGCTTGGGCCTTGTGACTACCTCCAAGCACAGTGGGGTGGCCTCTTTTGATTCCACATGGTAAGGAGGCGTTGCCACCGCCATTGGGGACTAGCGTACATGTTTTGGAGCGTAAGTTGGAGGTCTTCGCCCTTGTACGTGCTTGATCAGATGATGTTTCTTATTCTTGGCTATGCCTTTGTATCTTGTGTATTCATTTATGTATATCATACTCTCTTGAAAGAAAAGATGTAAACTTATAAATTAATGAGAAGAAATGTGATGTTTTCCTTTTAATTTACGAGTTCCGGTGTGGGTATCAAACTTGCTTGTATTTTGATGATCATAATGTCCTTTCCTCAATATCTATTCATGCAAAAATCAGAGTATTGGTTGTAATTTACCTTCATGTTATAGGTTGCAAAGGTTCCAGAGCATCGTCGCCCTTTGTTAATGTCTTATGTTGCGGTTGCAAAGGTTCTGGAGCATTGCTACCCTTTGTAATGTCTTGAGTTGCAGCTGCAAAAGTTCTAGAGCATCGTTGTTTTCTATTTTTTTTTCCTTGTTGTTGCTGCTAAAGTTCCAGAGCAAAGTTGTTCAAGTTCTGAAGCAGCGCTGAAAGTTTCAGAGCAACACTGCCAAGGATTCTGAAGCAGAGTTGAAAGTTCTAGAGCAAAAGTTTCGGAGCCGAGCTAGAAGTTATGGAGTCAAGCTAGAAGTTCCGGAGCAGAAGTTCCAGAGCCGAGCTGGAAGTTTCAAAGCCGAGTTGGAAGTTTCAGCGCCGAGCTAGAAGTTTCGGCGCCAAGCTGTAAGTTCTAGAGCAGCTCTGCAAGTTCCAGAGCAATGCTGCTAAGGTTCCAGAGCATCTTCCCTGGAGCTCATATATTTGTTATGTTTAGTTTTTTCTTTGGAGGGTGGTTTAGTCCTCTCCTTGGGGATTATGTTTAGCCATGCTTGGCTATGTTTGTGATTGTTATATCGTATTGTAATATACTTTTTGTGTAAGTTATTCATTATAATATAAAAAAAAATTATCTCGTCCTCTTTTGGCTCTTACCCTTCAGGGTTTGTGTTGCGGGATGTTACATTTGGTATCAGAGCCCATGTTCACACAATGGGAGTTTTGGCGTACCTGAGCATTCTATGTTATGTTGTGTTTGGTGTGAGCTAATTATAATGTTTTCAATCTTATTGTTTTTCTTTCATTTCTTAGTGTGGTGTTTAGATCATCCTTGCGATGATCTATTTTGATGTGTCCCTTGTTTGCTTTGGGATGCCCCTAAGGGTAGAGCCAGAGGCAAAGTTAGAGGTGAAGCCCATGTTGCAGCACTGGGATCCCTGCTCATGATTGTTACTTTCTTGGGTTTTGTGCATGGTGGATGGCAACAAGTGATGTTGTTTCCCGCCCCTTGCATGTCTTGTTGATGAATGATTTTGTGAGGGTTAGTTAGACCCTTGAGCCTACCAAGAAGGGTGTTCTGATCGGTCTCCTTAATGTGTGGCTTTTTCGTTGTGTAAAGTGTAGTGACCCTTGAGTGGTCCCTGAGTGTGGTTGTAGCCCATGTGGTTACAATGTGCTTGTTGTGGCGAGATAGTCATAGGACCTCTTGCCTTGAATGCTTTGGTATGGCATTTTAGAGGGGTGAGTTTCCCAACCCTGGCTTGTGTTGTGGAGGAATGATACCTCCTAGGTCCTGCCTTACCCTACGGGATTGGAGTGATTTCCTTGGTTGAGAGTCTCCTGAGGTTGAGACTGATTACTTTTCTTTATCCTGTGTTGCGGGTGGGCATGTTGGAGCTTAGTTTTTTGGTGGGTTTTAAGTGGCATGTGTGGCCAAATTACCCTTGCTTGGTTTCTTGCTATTGGAAAGTCTATTTGATCGTGAGGGTGCCAAGAAGATCCATTTGTGTGTATCCTCTTCTTGAATCTTTTTGTTTCTCATTACCATGCAAGTTTCCGGTGCATATTTTCTTGTGCTTTACCTCCTTGTGTTAATGATTGATAGATTGACCCTATGTGGTTTTGGAGTTTCTTTCGCAAGTTATATTGTATTGAAATTATGAAATATGGTGATAGAAAATTCATGATCATGTTGTTAGTTCATGGAGATTATTGTGTGATCTCATATGATTGATGCATTTGTGTGAAAGTGTTAGTGTGATGATGAGACCATGTGTGTGTTAGTGCTTATGTCAAAATTGTAAATCTTTCTCTCCCTCTCCCTCTCTCTTCTCATTGGTTTAACGAGGATGCTTATCTTGAGTGTGTGGTGTATTGAAATTCATTGTATGCTTGTCTCTTATGAGCAAATGTTTATGCATTCATGAAGGTTTATTTTATTAGTTCAACCTTGGGTAAAGGACCTAGTTCCCCAAGTTGCATTCTTAATCATGGAACATGTATGAATATGAATAGAAAATTGTTCTACATTAAGTAAAAGTTGGAAAAAGGGAATAGTGAAACATTTGCATGTTAATGTTAATTGCATAATAGGTACATCTTGTTGGTGAGGCCTATAGTCCCCAACTATATTGTCAATTCTTATGAAATCATGTAGATGTTAAATTATTGTACCTGGATTCAAAATGCAAAAGGTTAAATGAATGTTGAAATGATAATGTTGCTTACCTTTTTCTTGAGTAAACATTATAATGATATTGCACTGTGTGTGGGAAATAAATGTGGTTAACATATATGTGAACTAATGTGATTTACCACCTAATAAAAGTGAATGTGAATGTGAGAGTTATCATGGCATTGTTGATTTACTCCATGTAGCACTATGATGTTTTGTATGGATGTTGGAAGTACATGTTCTTGGAAAGTTGTATTGACCTTGTATAATTAGAGGTGGATAATGGTTTATTTTGTTATGAGGAAATTGGAAAAAGGTACTCCCTGTTATGTGAACATTCTGTGTTAGTGCACATGTTGAGTGTTGTGAATACCTCATACTTATTTTGTGTGCCCATGGGATGGTGAGACTGTGTACCCACCCATGGAGGATATGTTGTATTTGGGGTGTGGGATTAACCATACCATTCTGTGAGCTTGTATGTTTATTACCTGATTGAGGGCCAACCCACGTGCGGTTGAAATTTACATATATATTAAGAATAACCAAAAGTTAGTTTCTTAGAATCTCTTCTCTTGGTTCTCTAGTCCCTTAGTCTGTGATGGGGTAGTCGCAGCCACAAATTTCCTTGGGCGGAATGTGCAGTGTACGCATGTTGTGGCACAGAGCGTTCTTAGCTCAACCGATCCTGAGGAGAGTACTCACTACTTCCCCTTATGATGGATTAGGGTACTTGATCCATATGTGCTAGCCTAATCCCCACAACTTTGTGTTAAACAACATTGATTTGTTTTTATTGCCTAGCTGTCCATAGGGACGTTGAGCTGGCATTAGTGAGTCGACCTCATCCACACAAGAGGTGAGACTCGTGTAGCACCATAACTATATACTCATATATGCATTAGATATTTTGTATATGCACATGTTCTACCATGATGCCATAGATATGATGCCACACTATACTGATGTTTTGACATAGTGTTGGTGATGATGCCATGTATACCTCTGGCTATGGCGAGTACCTGTGTGTGCCCTTTCCACGAGGTATCACTATGCGAGGTGTGTTTTGAGTGTGCCTACTTCCGTGGAGCCACAAACACACTGCCATGTGGCATACGACCAGTACATGCCTTCTCCGGCTGGTGTATGACCATGCTGCACTGAGACATGATGCGGGATGGGCCGAGGTGCATAGTCCATGCCACGTGACGACGTGATGCGAGGTGTATCCAAGGAGTACACTTCATGCCATGTGGTTGGTGTGTTCACTCCGCCACACATGAGGGGCTATTGCAATAGTCAGATGTTGTTCCCTCCTTCCTCATTTGGTGGCTAGTTTAGTCACATAGTTATGTATTGTGCCATTTCAAAGATTGTGAATCTTCTTTTGGTTATTGATGATTTTCAATTTGATTGTGAGGACCGACAAAATTTGATTTATCTTGTTTGTGATGTTTTAGCCACAGATTGTGAAATTTCTTTGCTCGTAGCCCTCAAGGTTACACATGATTTAGTGTTGAAATTGCGCACATTTCTTGCTTTATTGCTGCAATTGGATCTTTATTTGATAATTATTTATGATCTTTGGTGGCTAGACTAGTTTTCTATTTGTTTCTTTCAAATGTTGGTCGTGTTGTAATGTGATTCCTCATCGAGAACGGGAGAGCCGGACTCAATTGAGTGTATACGAGGAAGCAAACGTAGGGAACCTTGAAGATGGGGGTATGTGAGGCTGTTACACAGCTAGGATCCACTACCCACCTATGTGTGATGATGATCTCTTGGAGGTTAACCACCTTATTCAACAAGAGATAGGCCATTGTGGTCTTTTTTGGATGGTCTCACCGTGTGTGTGTGGCCTAACACCATCAAACCACTAAGTGTGAGGTACAGATTATGTGAGATGGATATTGGCTCATGGCTCATGGATTAGTATGCTACTTACCGGTTTCCAGATGGACCCTTGTATAGCCTTGTGATGTGATTCCCAGTGATGTAAGTATGTATGTATGTATAAATGCATGTTTCATCTTGGATATGGTTTCATATGAAAAGTTCAAAAGTTGGTTTATTGTACTATAGAAAGTGTAAATTGTTATATTTTTTTGAATTTCTATTTGAGAAAAATCCTAATCACTACTTTCAAGTGTTAGCTAAAAAAGGTGCTAAAATTGTAACACCTCTCTAAACCCAGGCTGGTAAGATAGAATTTTAATTCTTGATTTGATATTTTAAATGTTAAATGTTATTATAATAAGGTTAGATATTGTTGATTTAGTGAAAAGTTATTATGATTAGTTATGATGATGCAAGTAATTGATATATATGGTAGCTAACTATAGCCAGGATGTAGTATGTGCTTCGGCTATATATATATGTATATGCATAGGTACTCTGTTGTGTGTATGTTACAGGTACCAGGTATCGACAACACCTGGCTCCACAAGTCTGAGCGTACCTTCCCCGATGGCGGTTACTGGAGGTCGTCGCAAGCCAATTTCCCCTACCCTAGCCCACTGTACCCTATTAGGGTAGTGTTTTCCTTGTTGATGTCTTACCATCCGGTTACCTAACGATATGTTCCTGGAGCACCTTTCTGCCGTATGTTCCAGCGCACCCTTCAGTTGTATGTGTTTTACCAATATGTCATTGTTATGGTTTTTGTGAATGTGTTATGAGGCCATATATTTTGGTTGTTGGTGTTATGACGTGTTTTCATTGGCATCTTTTCGTGGTATTTCATTGTGTTTAATTGAATTGAGAGTTGGAATGGTTTCGTTTCCATGAGGTTTTAAATATGTTATTTTAAATGATTTTTTTTATCATTCGAGAGAATGATATATTTCATTTAGAAATTTTAAATGATTTTGTTAATCTTATTTTGGGAGCTTTGTATATTCGGTGATTTTAATTTATTGCCTTGGTGAGCATTAATAGTTTATTTAATAAAATGATTTATTTCATTTTATTGTGTTGAAAAGTTAGTTAAAAATAAGGGGGGCAGCCTTGTCCTTGATTTATATATATACTTCTATTCTTTTGGTTGAGGGGAGTGATCTTTTTAGAGAAGAAAATATAAAAAGGGAAAGAGTTTTATTTTGGGAGAAGGATCTTTTGGGGAATTTGGATTTTGGAAAAGAAGAGAGAAGTTGTTGTTTTTGCATGGTGAAAGAAACCCTTGGATTTTGGTGATTGAGTTGTGAGATTGTGAAAGATGTGGGAAAAGAAAATTGTGGGCAGTAAATTATTGAATTCAACCTCACTGTTCTTGCTGATTGTCAGAGTTTGGAGCTTGGTCATTCCTTCTCCATTGAGAAAATTTGCCATTTCAGTTTTGGGAAATTCGAGGTAACTTTCTGATTTTTCTTCATTCATGCTTGGCTGGTAAATTTCCTCTCTTAATTGGGTTATTGTTGTCCCTTAAAAAATTGAGGAATTCCTCCACATTTTTGTTTTGTATTGTTTGGAGTTCAATGTTGGAGTGATCTAATTGGTGATTGCTGCTATGTGGGGGTTTTGTTGACTGAATTTGTGGATCTCCAACAAACTCAAATTGGGTTTATGAAAAAAATCAGTTTTGGGTTCTTTCTTATTGTTTTTTTTTTCTTTTGGCCAAATTGTATTAGGAAATTGTGTTTTCTATTGCTGCTCTTTAACCTGTCGATAAAAAATAAAAAATTAAGGGTGGACTTCATGTTGGAATGCCTTTACCTCAACTGGGTTTTCGCGAATGTGAAATCTGGGCACTTTTAAATTTCTGTGTTTTTGCTTGCCTTGTGTGGAAAAATGACATTTTTAGTACAATACTTCATTTTGGACCTAGACTCAAAAATAAAAGGTGAATTTTGACTTGAAACACCCAAATCCAAACTGGGTCGGGATTAGATTCGTGATCCGGGTACTTTCATTTTTTTGCCCAAATTTGTGCCTATTGTTAAAATGACGTTTTTCATTGCTGCTCTTTTACCTCATGTCAAAATGTAAATTAAATTTGGATTCCATGTGGAAATGTTATAATATGATCTGGGTATTCGTCCAATTTTTAATCCGGACATTTTTATTTTTCATATTTTTGCACAACGTTGCCTTAAATGACATTTTTTGGTACAACACCACATTATGGGTCTGAAAATCAAAAATTGATGGTGGATTCCAACTTGGAACGCCAAAATCTGAACTGGGTCTCTGTCTGATTTCTAATCTGGACATTTTGAAATTTTATGTAATTTCATGCCTCTTCATGATTGAAATCAACTATTTGAATGATTAGCAGCAATGTTTGTTTGAATGGTTTTAAAAATATTTTGTGATGGATTTTTTGGCTTTTCCTCTATTTCACTTTTTTTATTGGATTCCTCATTTGGATAGATGAGAAGGCCTATCCGTTTGCAGGGCGTTGAGTTATCCGTCTGCAGGGCATTGATTCAGGCATGTTTGAGTCTTACTCGTTTGAATGAGAGATATACTTGATTCCATGTGGTGCCATTCCTTCGAGCACACATGATGACATTTCACCCAGTTTTCACTCTTGCACCTCGTACCTTAGTAGTCATGAGTAGTACCCAGCATGTTAATGTATGTGCATCTTCTTGTTGTGACATTGGCTTAATGTAGTGTATTCCATGTTTGCTTCGTGTTCAATGTGAGTGTTGGCCATATGTTACCCTTGCCCTATTTTCTACTTGGGCCTTGTGACTACTTTTGAGCACAGTGGGGTGGCCTCTTTTGAGTCCACATGGTAGGGAGGTGTTGCCACCGCCATTGGGGACCAGCGTACAGGTTTTGGAGCATCAGTTGGAGGTCTTCGCCCTTGTACGTGCTTGATCAGATGATGTTTCTTATTCTTGGAAATGCCTTTGTATCTTGTGTATTCATTTATGTATATCGTACTCTCTTGAAAGAAAAGAAAAGATGTAAACTTATAAATTAATGAGAAGAAATGTGATGTTTTCCTTTTAATTTACAGTTTCAGTGTGGGTATCAGACTTGCTTGTATTTTGATGATCATAATGTCCTTTCCTCAATATCTATTCATGCAAAAATCAAAGTATTGGTTGTAATTTACCTTCATGTTATAGGTTGCAAAGGTTCCAGAGCATCTCCGCCCTTTGTTAATGCCTTGTGTTGTGGTTGCAAAGGTTCTGGAGCATCGCCGCCCTTTGTAATGTCTTGAGTTGCGGCTGCAAAAGTTCTGGAGCAGCGTTGTTCAAGTTCCGAAGCAGTGTTGAAAGTTCCGGAGCAGCGCTGCCAAGGGTTCCAGAGCAGAGTTGAAATTTCTGGAGTAGAAGTTCCGGAGCTGAGCTAGAAGTTCTGAGGTCAAGCTGGAAGTTCCAACACTGAGCTGGAAGTTCTAGCGCCGAGCTGTAAGTTCCGGAGCAACTCTGCAAGTTCTGGAGCAGCGCTACTAAGGTTCTGAAGCATCTTCCCTGGAGCTCATATATTTGTTCTGTTTGGTTTTTTCTCTAGAGGGTGGTTTAGTCCTCTCCTTGGGGGTTATGTTCGGCCATGCTTGGCTATGTTTGTGATTGTTATATCGTATTGTAATCTACTTTTTGTGTAAGTTATTCGTTATGTTATAAAAAAAATTATCTCATCCTCTTTTGGCTCTTACCCTTTGGGGTTTGCATTGTGGGATGTTACAAAAACTCCTGCCAATCTTATCAAGGATGTAGATATCACCATAGCTGACATGTGGATAGAAACAAGTCAACCCAATCCAATTCAAACATAAAAACCAAAGGTGGATGCTACATTTATATATTCATCGCCACCTCCACCTAACACATCAAAATTTCAACGGAAAACCTATTGAGAGACACATCAAGATCAATTTCCACCAAAGTAATCACCCACCTTTATTTGATCTCATCTAAACATGGGTACCTTAAACATACAATATTTCATCGAACCAAGTCAACCTCAACAACATTTCATCCAGAGAAGTAACTCAATGAGGGAATCTACTGGTTTCCTTATGAGTGAGGAGAAGGGTATTAGTCTGAACAACACTTTTGGGAGAAAAACTAAAAATAGTAAATCACCACAATTATGCCCACTCAAACTTGAATCATCAATTTAAAGCATAATATAGACATAAACCATAAAGTTCTGATAGATCTGGAAATGGCAGAGTGATGTGTACTTATCACCAAAATACAGTTTATGAGGGTTTTCTAGGACTCATTTGCTCATGGGTGAATGGGTCTCTGTGTAGAGGTTTGACTCAGCTTTCAAGATCCTCTAGTGTCAATCTGTAGCTTCTACTTGATCTAGGTTTCAATGTTAGACAGTCAGAAATAAAGGTTGTAGGTGAGTTTCCATGGATTGACAACATTGTTGACAATTTTTCATAACTTTTCAACTTTGAGGTCTTCAATCCTTCTTCAACCTATAAACCTACACATTCATTAGAGGAGAATTTTTTTTTTTTTGGTGGATAAGGGTGTCCAAAAACATTTACAAGTGGAAACCTATTGTCAACTATGTAAACAAAATACGCTCACATGGGCTAGTGAAATTTGTTGTCCACTAGGTAAGCCCCAAAAAGTGGCTAATGAGAGTCATTAGGCCCCCATTGTACTAACCATACCAAACTTATACCTCTTGATAACTTTGATAGGGTGCCACACAATATGAACTTTGAGCTTCATAAGGCTAGCAAGATGCATTATTCTAGACACTCATGAACAAAAATGGCTCCACTAGCAAGCAAGGTGTGTTATGCTTGGTGGCCATGAAAAATGGTTTTTCACTTTTTCCTTCACAAGGATAGCAAGCTTCATTATGCTAGGCACTGATGAAAAAAAATGAAAATAGGATAAGGCATTTTCAAAGGGGTTTAAGGTCTCACCTTAGGGAACATCACGCTTGACATCACCATCAAAAGAGGACAAGTCAAAGGATAAAAGATTCATACCTTAGGGAATGCAAGCCATAGCATTGCCACTAAGAGGAATGCCATATGCTAAGAAAGGTCAAAATCTTGAAGGACATCAATCCCAATGTCACCAAGAAGAAGACACATCATATGAATTAAGAATACCACACTAAGAAACATGAGTTATAGTAAAAAATGTCAAAATGATAATGTGAATGTATGCCCCCACTTTAAATATATTGCTTAGCACCATGTTGTGAGAAATTTCTTTAAAGTAGAAAATGATAAATGCTAAACAATAAAGAAGACATGAGAGCTTATTTGGAAAGCCTATTTCAAGCATATGTTTCCAAATGAAGTTACGTCATGAAAGGGGTTTCCCCCAAGTGAAATCCCAAAATAACATGCAAGGGATCCACAGATTTTGGGTCAGCGTATGTCTTTGATACAATGTTATTATAGAGTTTAGAAACATCATCATTCCCCAAATACTCATAGAACTAGAAGAATGACACATAGAGAGTGAAAACAAATAAAATATTTTGGGTCAACATGGACGATACCTAAATGTCTCAATGCCTTGCATCATCCCCAAAAGGAAAACACAATACAAAAGAAATAATAAAGGTTTACGACATATAGAAGAATGCAGGTACAAATAGAGGAATGAACATAAAGACATGTCAAATAGAATGATACAGGGGATCACATTATGCACATGCAATCACACAAATACCATGAAAAGAAGACAAAGAAAAGACTAGTATGGCACATGCGAGTCAACCTATAGTAGGTTGTCTTCATCCCAATCTTGTTGATCATATGTGGAAGCCAAATAACTAGCCAAAGGGAAAATGGCAAGTGTCGTACTAGGGACATCACTAGGTTCTACACATGGTGAGTCACTCTTTTTAGGAGGATTATCATAGTTTCCCTAATCCAAAGTCAAGAAAGTAGAAAACAACAAATTTAATTCACCATGCACTTCTTCATCAATTTTATCAATCTCATTATCATCATCCAAGTTAATCGCAATAGGTTGTCTAATGATAATGTCCATAGACATTTTTGTTGTTGTGGCGAAGGTGGAGAATCATCGTGCATTGCTTGAGTTGTTGTTTGATCTTGATTTGTTGATTCATATTTTTCTTGTAATAAATGAGCAATAGCATGACATATATGCCTATGCTCTCTAGCATTTCAAATTTTTTTTACATGATTTTCAAGTTGTGATTGTGTAGGAGCAGGTTTATCAACCATTGGTTTCTTTTCTTCTCATAAGGGAGGAATGAAAGGAACCATGGGAGGTTCTTCAACCATTTTATCTTTAACTCTATAAAATTTTTTTGATCTTAGGAGGGACAATAAGACTTATTTGGTTATCTCTTGGTTTCTTATAGGAAATGGGTGAAGGATTTTCAATGGTTTGGTCTTGGTTACTTGGAAGGTCTTTTGGTTCAATCATGGTCTCATCAATGATGGGAGGTTTGATCATGGGTTGAGGCATATTACTAAGGGATAAATTTTTGATGTGATTTACCTTAAACTTTTGATAAGATTTGAAAAAGAAGTCATAATAGGGCTTAATAGGTTCCATAGGTTCAGGCCAAAAGGAATCCAATGAGAAATTTCCATAGGAAGACATAGGATTAAAACCGCTATGATGCATAATAAAGATTTGATTGTTAAACGGAAACCTCAAGCATTTGTGAATGACCGACGAGATGGCATTCATGGAGCGAAGCCATGGGTAGCCTAACTTCACACAAAATTGATTCGATGTTGAGATGATGGAGAATGAGGCACTTAATTATTTTAGTCCAACTTTTAAAGGAAGAGTGATAAAAACTATCGTAGGGCACACAAAACCATTATGTGTTTTGATCCATGCTTTCAGATGTTCATAATTATCTTGATAAAGTTCATGCATAAACAAGAATTCTTCGATGATCACGTTCTCTACATAGACGGGATCAATTAGTTAGTAGGCTTGTCATTGATTCTTCCATAAATGTAAAGAGGACCATCAGGTGAATGTTTAATTATGTCATTTGATGAGAAATCAATGTCAAGGTACATATTGGTTTGTCCCTTACAAGGTTGAACTTCAATGGTTCCAATCATAGTATCCATAGCATTTTCCTCATTATCATTCATGTTGTCATTATTCATGTCAACATTCATCACATTGTTCCTGGTTTCACTATCTTTGACAAATGATATGTTATGATTTGGCATAGGATTGGTAAATATTTGAAAATTTTGGCTGGGAGGGGCAATAGACTTATTACCTTGATCATTGACACCACCAACTTGTATGTGATAGAATCAATGAGGTCTTGCACAACATGTTTAAGACACTTACAATGTTCTATATCATGTCCATTTTGATGTTGAAAATGACAAAAGGAATTTTGGTTATAGTTTGGAGGTAAAGGCTTAGGAGGATCCGGAGCTCTAACAAGAGGTAAGAAAATTAAGTTCTTATTTAAGAGTTGCAACATGATTGAATGAAGGGTATCAGGTAATAGGGTAAAGTGTCTAAGCTTTTCCCTAAATGGATATGGATTTTTCATCTTTATTGTAGCCACTTGAGAGTCAACATGCTGAGTTGGTTGAGGGGAATTGAGTTGTATAAAGATCTTATTTAGTTTCTTGAATGATTGGAAGTTGGTTTGAGGCATGGATTCATATTTTTAGGATGGTTAGAGGGAGTTTTCACTTCAGACTAATAATTGAATTTTGGTAATCATGAAGGGTTTTGCAAAAGTGTGTGAAGGATGTAAATTTCATTATCCCAATCTTATCTTAGATCTTATGTTGCAAATTATCAATGAACATTCATTGGAGATCAGGATTGGGAATCTTAATGTTGAATTGTGAGTAAACTAATTGATAATGAGAGATAAATTTAGTGACGTTTTTATCATCATTTTGCTTACATTTCATTAAATATGCTAAGGTCACCTTGGGACCTATGTGCACTAGGAAATGATTGAGAAAGGTATCAACAATTTCATTGAATGAACATATTGAGTTATTCATTAAGGAAAAAAACCATTCCAAAGTGGTAGCTTTCAAGGATCTAGGCAAGAGTTTATCCTCAAAAATTAAGTCACTAAACAAGGCTTTGCATACAGAAACATGACTAATATGATCTCCTTTCCCACCATATTTACCAAATCTATGAATCTCCATGCCTTGTGACATTTTTGTTCTCAATATCTCCAAGGATAATGGGTTTCAATTGACATATTGTGAAGGTTGGCCGTTTTGACTTTGGTTCAAGACAAAAATTTGTTGTTAGAGGGATGAAACATTTTGCAAGAGTTGGTTAAGGATGAAATAATTTTTTGTGGTTTGAGATGGAGGTGAATATGGTGGGGGTGTATATTCGTTTGGAGGATAAGTGTATTGTAAATTTGTTAGGGGAGATGGGTTAGGAGATATGAGATTTGAATGCACAAAGCTAAAGGGATTCCTAGTGGAAATACCTAAGGTAGTATTGATATTGCTAGTGGATTGTATGGTTGTAGTAACATAAGGATTGGTGTGTGTAGGAATGGAGGTAATGGTTGTAGGAGGAGGAATGTGAGTCTAATTTTAGTGATTGAATGATAATCTTGCCTGTAATAGTGTTTTTGGAGGTGTTTAGTTATCTTTGTAGCTTGTTTGTTGCAGACTATGGAAGCTTGGAATGAAAAATAAGATTTGATCATTTCAATTTTTTGTAATTACATATGTTGGTTAATCTTGGGAATGTGTTTCTCGAATTCTCAATTCATGATTTAATTAAAGAAAGTCTTGTTTGAATTATTGGGGCTGCAACAACCAACCATCCCATAGGATTCTTGGTTGTTGTCTTGCATCATAAATGGTTCTTATACTTGAATGTCCATGGTTCCATTTGTTGATTTTTTGGGAATTTCTAGGTTAGGGTTTCCTCTTGCTAGTTTGCTAGTATAAATATAATATTTGATGAATGAAACAACATTATAATACATTAAATTTTTTGTATTGGTTATTTCTTCATTACATATGAATTTATGTAGTATGGGATGGATAACTAAGAACATTCAATTTCTTTATATCATTATTTGTGGTGTAGTAATCTACATAGCTTATATTCCTTTATGATTTATTATTATTATTTCTATTGGTTTTCTTGAGCTCTATAATCCAATGAATAAACACTAGTCATGGAAGCAATAACCCACCATATACACTTAAAATAAATACATCTTTAACTAGTATTATAGGTGTAATAAGTGGTTTTGTATACACTTAATGGTTCAACATTATAAATAGCTAAAACATCCTCAATGATTCTTAATTTGTTATCATCCTAAATAGTCACGATGTGCATAACCACATGTTGTGCATAACTAGAACCAATATTGGCACCCTATTTGATTGTGTTTATTTTTTCTTTATTTGTAGCTCCCTTATGCACTTTGGCCTTGTGTAGACACCTAAAAATGGCTGGTGAATTTTCATCTTATCATTTTATTATTATCCTTATCATTTCTTCTATCTATATTAATTAAATATTTTTAAATTATTTAATTAAGCTAAAATTTTCCTCTTTCCATCCATAATAATTAAATAGTTTTCAATTATTTAATTATCTCAATCTTTTTATCATATCTATATTAATAAATTAATTTTTAATTTGTTTAATCAATTCATCTCTTATCAATTTCCCTCCAACATTAATGAAAATTCAAATTCAAATTATCTTTTCTTCTATAATTAAATAATTTTTAAAAATTATTTAATTAGCCAACACTCCTCTTTTAAATAAATTTAAAATAATTTAGTTAAATTAAATCTTTTCCTCTATAATTAAATAATTTTCAAAAATTATTTAATTAGCTAACACTCCTCTTTTAAATAAATGAAAATGATTTATTTAAATTAAATATTTTCTTCTAAAATAAATAAATTAATATTTATTTATTTCTCCAAGCTATCATTTGAATTAAATAAATTTTATTTATTTAATTCCCTCCTTCAAAATTTAAAATTCGGGTCTTACCCTATCTTGAATTTTCATATACATTGATCTTGCAAATCAATCTCTTCATTGATCCAATATCAAGTGAAGGATATAAATAAAAAGCTTTCATTTCATTCATATCTTGTAGCTCTTTTATGATCAAGATCTATCTAGCACACTTACCATTATCAAGCATTCAAGCATTACCAAAAAATTTCAAGTATTATCAAGCATAGGTATCATTTATCTTTAAAAAATTGTCATTATCACTGCATCATATCCTTATTATTCTTTCATATTTTTTTACTTTAAAGATCAACCAACAATGGAGAAAATAAAGATCTTAGAAATGATGACTTTACTTGATATCTAAATTCTATATTATGAGCCAAGATATTGAACTTCATTGTGTGATTGTGAAGGTGTAAGTTTTGCATTGTTGATATTTGTGATCCACATTTTCATCATCTACATTTTGGCATGCTCGGTGGAACTCACGTCCCTAATTTTAACAAGGAAAATTTGGAAGAATTTTCTCTCTAAGGTTTAAAGGTTAGATCGACACTTCTATTTATTTATTTTTTGATAAAAGGCCAAGGTCTAACTATTTATATATTAATAGATTTAAAAGCATTACAACCATAATCAGATTTATAGTATTGATTATATCATATTACTCATATGAACCAAAATTGTGCCTAATCTTTATGATACATCCCTCTTTCTTTTGCTATCACAACCATATCTATGTGGCTGACAGATACAAATTTTTCATACTATCAAAATTTTACAACATATGTATAGTACATGTACATTTGATATACAAAAAATAGAAAAAGTCATATACAAAATGACACTGTGTTCATTCTTCCATGTAATTGGCTACTTCTTCAGTCTCTTGGTGAGTTGCATTTAAGTCAATACCGTTCTTTCCTTGGCCCTCTTGAAGATTACCATTCTCCCCTTGAACTTCCATATGGCCATGTTGATTCAGAGCCCTGAAGCTAGGCAAAGCAACAAGTCTATGCCTTTTGTGGTGATTCAATAGGAAAGAAAGTGCATAAAATTTATCCTTAAAGCTATCAACCATCTGATACCCAATTTCATTCGAATACAAATTTAAAACTCTGTACATGGCCCAAAGATCATCACTTTTCAAGCCATTCCTTACTGCCTCAAACATTGCCCTAAAACATTGTCTGCTTTTGAGAAATTTCTTTGTAAACAACCCCCCAAAAAACCCTCTCCCCTTATCCAGGTTGTATGATTGCACACATTGTAATAGCTTGTCCTCTCCCAATACATTTGGCTAAACGACCTCCTCCACTACAATTTCTAGGAGCTCCAACAACTGTAGAAGGTCCATTGCATTGGACATGAAGATAGACAACATTTACAATGGAAACAAAATCCTTGGGGCTCTCGGATTTAGAACATGTTCACCAATCACAACCCTGACACTCTCAACCAATCTTGGGAACGACACCCTAAAAATAAAAGACAATTCAAATTCATGGATTTCCCTAGAAAACATATGCTCTCCAACTTTGATTTGAACAATCACCCTAAAAATTTTTGCTACTTATTCCATTAAGAACCCTTAATCACCAACCTTGAAACATTGCAATTCTAACAAATGAAATAGAAGACACTTCTATTTGTTGTCAACACACGTTTATTTAGTAGATCAACACATTTGACAACACAGTGACACATTTGATAGCACAGTGATGTTTTTGACAACAAATCATTGCATTTAATAGTAGATCGGTACATCTAACAACAAATTGACATATTTTACAACACAATAATGCATTTGACAATAGATTGATGCATTTGACAACATAGTGACACATTTGATAGTTGATTGGTGCATTTGACAACATAGTGACGCATTTGATAGAAGATCAATGCATTTGATAGTAGATTGACATATTTGATAACACAATAATGCATTTGATAGAAAATTGATGCATTTGATAGCATAGTGACACATTTTATCCATAAAACAAAGCATTTGATCCATAAAATGGTGCATTTTATCCATAGAATGGTGCATTTGATTTATTAACATTTTTTACAAAAGGCTATTTTACAAAATTGAGCATAACTTTTGCATAACATATCAGATTTTAAAATTCAAAAGGCATTGAAAAGATAATTTAGAGCTCTTCAATGTGGATCAAGTGCTCTTTATATCTTGCACCAAAAATTGGGTTACTCGTTTAAATTCACCATTCCTTCTTTTTAAAATTTTAAATGCTCATAAATTCTTCATACCAAAGTGTTTTTCAATAGATTATTTTTAAGATCTATCAAAAAATCATAAGGAATCCATTGATGCTATCATTTTTTCCTTAGAATATCTTTTTTAGGCATTTTTTCACATATTTGAAATTGGGGTTTAAAATTCACCATTCACATTTGAATTTGGAACCTAAAACAAGCCATATTATTTTAATCCCCAAGATCTACTTATGTATGTATGCTCTCCTCTTGCACCTTAGAGTGATCTTGAGGATCAAAAACAAGTGATATTGTTTTTCTTTTCTAGGATTTTTTGTTGGACTTTGTGTTTAGAGATTGAACATTAAAGGGTTGCAAAGGAAAGTGCATTTGGATATCTTCATCAAATTACCATTTCAAGATTAGTATTGGACTTTGGGATCATTCATTCCAATCACCTTATCACTCTTAGTTTTTCAAAGTGCTAATATAGTTACATTATTTTCTTTACTCAATCAATCTTGTTTGGTGTGTCTTCCCCATATTGAAAATTGCGCTTAAAATTAATCTCTCATTTGGACTTGGGCTCTAAAATAAACAAGTGGATTTTAATCCCCAAGATCTACTTATATATTCTCTCCTCTTGCACACAATGGTGATCTTGAAGATTATAAATAAATGATATTATTTTTCTTTTTAGGGGGCCTTCCTAGAGAAGTGATCACTATAGGGGATGACCTCAAATCTCATTTTCCAATGGAGTATAAAGAGCTGGGGTGAATCAAAATAAATACCTCTTAGAAGTGAAATATTATCAATATTGATTGAGCCTCTAAGAACTTTATACCTTAGAGAAGTCAAGGTGGAGAGTGGGTTGCCATGTCCTCCTTATTGTTTGGGAGTATACCTTTTCATCTATGGATTAGGCCTCACGTACACTTGTGGTATATCTTAAGGATACCCCTAGTTGAGCTTATAAAACCTAGTAAAAAATTATTGGTCATACCCACATGAGTAGGCTTTTCAATGTTTCTTGCATGTTTGGTTGTTTAGATCACCATTTCCACTTGAAATCAAAGGGGATACATCCATTCAAAATTGAGCCTAGGATATTATCTTTGTCATTATATCCTTGTGTGTTTCTATTCTTTGAACAAATTACAAAAAATAAAAAACCATTAAAAAAATAAAAAATAAAACCATGAAAAATCAAAGGTAAAATATCAAACTATCAAATAAGTAGAGCTAAAAACAAGATCTTTAATTGGAATTGTCTTATTTTCCTTGATATTATTTAAGGAGTGGACAAACTTTTTGGTATATTGTCTTATTGTTGTCAAAATTTATCAAAGTTTAAATTGGATCTCCTATCTTTTATCTTTATCATATCATATATCAAGTTGGCTTGGACTCACAAATCTAGTTCAAGTAGACTTTATCGATATCATATTTATCATCTTTCTTGGACTCATAAGTCTAGTTCAAGTGGGATCTATCATCTTATCTGTTAACATGATTATTATCATTTGGAGATCCATCTTATCTTTGGTCTATTTTGGTTTTGAGAAATAAACATAAAAAATTGTTGAAAGAAAATATTATTTTATCTAAGGTCTTATATTTCATATGTTGATTATAAGATCTTAATATAATAAAAAATATAGAATTCCATAAAGGATTCAAACATTCCAACAAGCATGAGCATGGGCATGGATCAACATGAGCAAGGAACATATTCAAATCTACCCTTCACTTATAATGAACCTTTAAGGTTCCCTTATACCGAGAATGGTCAAGATCCTTCATCTGAAGATCTTCAAGAATTGGAGCAAGACCATAGGGCAATGAGAGTTTTTGAATTACTATTTGAGAAAAAACCTGATCACTACTTTCAAGTGTCAGCTCAAAAAGGTGCTAAAATTCTTGCCAATCTTATCAAGGATGTAGATATCACTAAACTTGACATGTGGATAGAAAAAATTCAACCCAATCCAATTCAAAAATAAAAACCAAAGGTGGATGCAACCTTTATATATTCACCACCACATCCACCTAACACATCAAAATTTCAATGGAAAACCTATCAAGAGACACATCAAGATAAATTTGCACCAAAGTAATTACCGGCCTTTGTTGTATCTCATCTACACATGGGTACCTTAAACATACAACATTTCATTGAACCAATTCAACCTCAACAACATTATGTTTCATCAATTCAACCTCAACAATGTTTCATCCAACCAAGTCAACCTCAATAATATTACACTAACACAAGCACACCCCCATTGACACATACAAATGACTTGGTTCAAAAAATGCAAGAGTTATAACAAAAGATAACAAACATAGAAATCAAAAATTTTAACACTAAGAAGATCTATACATTGGAAGAGGTATGCCCCTATCCTTTTGACAATTATTTGAACAAGGTCCCCTTGCCTCAAAAATTTTAAATGCCTAAATTTTACAAATACAAGGTAAGAGGTGATCCAAGAGAACACATAAGATAATTTTACATAGCTTTTCTAGAGGTGTCCTATAATGAAACATATCTAATGTGTCTCTTTCTAGAAGCCTAGGAGGTCAAGATATTGAGTGGTTTTCACATTTACTTCATGGGATCAATACCTTTAATGAATTGGTAGATAAATTCATATATCAATTTTCATACAACATAGAATGAGAAACCTCTTTGAGTGTGAAATGTTGAAAAATAGGATGATATCAAATATGGGATGGTATAATGGACCTATTTTCCTTTATTTCATTAGGAAATGAGATCCCCACAAAGAATTGGCTTACAACCCTTAGGTGAGTCAACTCAATGAGGGAATCTATTGGTTTCCTTATGATTGAGGAGGGGGGTATTAGCCTAAACAACACTTTTGGGAGAAAACTAAAAAATAGTAAATCACCATAATTATGCCCATTCAAACTTGAATCATCAATTTAAAGCATAATATAGAAAAAAACCATAAAGTTCTAGCAGATTTGGAAATGGAAGAGTGATGTGTACCTATCACCAAAATATAGTTTATGAGGGTTGTCTAGGACTCATTAGCCAATGCACGAATGGGTCTCTATGCAGAGGTTTGACTCACCTTTTGGGATCCTCTGGTGTCAATCTGTAGCTTCTACTTGATCTAGGTTTCAATGTAAGACAATAAAAAATAAAGTTTGTAGGTGAGTTTTTGTGGATTGAAAACATTGTTGACAATTTTTTGTAACTTTGCAACTTTGAGGTCTTCAATCCTTCTTCAACCTATAAACCTACACATTCGCAAGAGGAGAAAAATATTTGTTTTGGTGGATAAGGTTTTTCCTTGGTCAAACCCTAGTTTGGTAATTAAACCTTGAATTGAAATAATGAAACATGAAAGGAATGATGAATGAACAATGCTATGTTGCAACTCACCAAACCCTTGACTAAACCTTTGGAGAACTAAAATCTTGATCTTGATCTCGCATGAAATGGATTCAATGGATGTGGATCTTGGTTCTTGAATGTTGACTTGAATGTTGACTTGGAACTTGAAACCTACATCACAATGTTAGCTTCAAAACATGCATGATGCTTGAGATCTTGATTGCTGCAATAAAACACTAATAAATCTACCCTTTAATGATCTTGACAATAATATTTTCTCTTTTGAAAGTTTCCTTCTTGCTAAATATTTTTTGTTAGACTTGAATTGATAAAAAATACCTTGTATTTATAGGTATATATCCTTAATTTCCCAAAAAATTAACATTACAAGCTGCTATTGAAATTTGAATTTGTGGATATTAAAATACCACCAAAAAAATATTTTAAATTTTATTACAAAGGCCTAGGGAGGACCCATTTTCCCATGGGTGAATGAGTCCCAAGTCCCTATTCCCGGAACACATATTGCTCAAGTTAATTACTTATGTGTTGGCATTAATTTTTGTCAGGTTTCCCCTTCAGAAAATGTAATTTATTAGGCTTGTAGATGTAAAATAGGGATTATTAAGGCATAATTAAGTCCAATTTAATTTAGGGGACTGAAACAAAGGAGTACATTTTTCTACACTACATTTAGCCCCCACCTTAGTGAGAGGATGACCTTGTGTCAAACTTACACTAAAGTATACAATCAAGAGAGATCTAATTGTATAACTGTTGGAAAGATAAGATGACAAAGGTCAAGGAGGATGATCAAGCCCCCAATATCTAAGAGCTCATGGAAAACTAAGAAAGGCACAAGGAGACTCATGCCTATGTTTGATATGCAACATTAATGGAAAGATACTTAATCATACAATGTCAAAGAATTAAAGAAAGAAAAAAGGGTGGATCAAGCCTTGATTATTTGTCCATTTGAATATAAATCAATTCTTAGCTATTTATCCAAAAATATTTACAAGTGGACACCTGTTGTCCACTATGCTAACAAAATTCACTCACATGGGCTAGTGAAATCCATTGTCCACTAGGTAAGCCCCAAAAGTGGCTAATGAGAGAGTCATTAGGCTCCCATTATAATAACCATACCAAAGTTATACCTCTTGATAATTTTGATAAGGTTCCACACAATATGAACTTCAAGCTTCATAAGGCTAGCAAGTTGCATTATGTTGGACACTCATGAACAAAAATGGATCCACTGGAAAGCAAAGTGTGTTATGCTTGGTGGCCATGAAAAATGGTTTGTAGCTTTGTACTTCACAATGCTAGCAAGCTTCATTATGCTAGGCACTCATGAAAAAAATTAAAATAGGATAAGGCATGTTCAAATGGGTTTTTCTTAATGCATGTAAGGTCTCACCTTAGGGAACATCATGATTGACATCACCACCAAGAGAGGACAAGTCAAAGGATAAAAGATTCACAACTTAGGGAATGCAAGCCATAGCATTACCACTAAGACAAGTTTCATATGCTAAGAATGGTCGCACTCTTGAAGGACATCAATCCCAATGTCGCCAAGAAGAAGACACATCATATGAATTAAGAATACCACTCTAAGAAACGTGAGTTATATTCAAAAATGTCAAAATGATAATGCGAATGTATGCCCCCACTTTAAGTAAATTTCTTAACACCATGTTGTGAGAAATTGCTTTAAAGTAGAAAATGATAAATGTTAAACAATAAAGAAGACATGAGAGCTTATTTGGAAAGCCCTATGTCAAGCATATGTTTCCAAATAAAGCTACGTCATGAAAGGGGTTTCCCCCAAGTGAAATACCAAAATAACATGCAAGGGATCCATAGATTTGGGGTCAGCGCATGTCTTTTCTATAATGATATTATAAAGCTCAAAAACGTCATCATTCCCCAAATACTCATAGAACTAGAAGAATGACACATAGAGATTGAAAACAAAGAAAAGATTTTGGGTCAACATGGAAGATACCTAAATGTCTCAATGCCTTGCATCATCCCCAAAAGGAAAACACAAGACAAGAGAAATGATAAAGGTTTATGACATATAGAAGAATGAACGTACAAATAAAGGAATGAACATAAAGACATGTCAAATAGAACAATAGAGGGGGATCACATTATGCACATGCAATCACACAAAGAACATGAAAAGAAGACAAAGAAAAGACTAGTATGGCACATGCGAGTCAACCTATAGTAGGTGGTATGTATCCCAATTTTTTTCATCATATGGGAAGGCAGATAACTAGCCAAAGGGACAATGGCAAGTGTTGTACTAGGGACATCACTAGGTTCAACACATGGCGAGTCACTCTTTTTAGGAGTATCATCATGGTTGCCCTTATCCAAATTCAAGGAAGTAGAAAACAAAAAAATTAATTCACCATGCACTTCTTCATCAATTTTATCAATCTCATTATCATCATCCAAGTTAATCATAACATATCATCTAATGATAATGTCCATAGAAGTTTTTTGTTGTATTTTTTGTTGTGGTGAAGGTGGAGAATCATCTTGCATTGCTTGAGTTGTTTTTTGATATTGAGTTGTTGATTCATCTTTTTCTTGTAACTAATGAGCAATAGCACATCTATGCCTATGCTATCTAGAATTTTGATTTATTTTTGCACAATTTTCAAGTTGTGACTATGTAGGGTCAGATTTATCAACCATTGGTTTAATTTCTTCTCATAAGGGAGGAATGGAAAGAACCATGGGAGGTTTTTCAACCACTTTCTCTTTAACTCTATAAACTTGTTTGTCTTAGGAGGGACAATATGACTTATTTGGTTATCTCTTGGTTTCTTTTAGGAAATGGGTGAAGGATTTTCTACAATTTGGTCTTGGTTACTTGGAAGGGATTTTGGTTCAATCATGGTCCCGTCAATGATGGGAGGCTCTATCATGGGTTGAGGAATATTGCTAAGGGATAAATTTTCTATGCACTTTTCCTTAAACTTTTGATAAGATTTGAAAAATAAGTCCCAACGGGGCTTAATAGGTTCCATAGGTTCAAGCCAAAAGGAATCCAATGAGAAATTCCCATAGGAAGACACAAGATTAAAACCATTATGATGCTCAATAAACATTTGATTGTTAAAGGGAAACTTCAAGCTTTTGTGAATGACTAACTGGAAAACATTCATGGAGTGAAGCCATGGGTAGCCTAACTTCATACAAAATTGATTTGATGTCGAGATGCTTGACAATGAGGCACTTAATTATTTTGGTCCAAATTTTAAAGGAAATGTGATCGAACCTATCATAGGGCACACAAAACCATAATGTGTTTTGATCCATGATTTTGGTTGCTCATAATTATCTTGATAAATTTCATGCACAAACAAGAATTCTTCGGTGATCACGTTCTCTACACAGATGGGATCAATTAGTATCCCATTAGTAGGATTGTCATTGATTCTTTTGGAAATGTAAAGAGGACTACCAGGTACATTTTAATTATCATTTGATGAGAAAGAAATGTCAAGGGACATATTGGTTTGGCCCTTACAAGGTTGAACTTCAATGGTTCCAATCATAGTATCCATAGGATTTTCCTCATTATCATTCATGTTGTCATTATTTGTGTCAACATTCATCACATCGTTCTTGGTTTCTCTAGCTTTGAAAAAGGAGATGTTATGATTTGGCATAGGATTGGTAAATATTTGAAAATTTTGGTTGGAAGGGGCAATAGACTTATTACCTTGATCATTAACACCACCAATTTGTATGTGATAGAATCAATGAGGTCTTGCACAACATGTTTAAGACACTAACAATGTTCTATATCATTTCCATTTTGATATTGAAAATGAAAAAATGTATTTTGGTTATAGTTTGGAGGTAAAGGTTTAGGAAGATCAGGAGCTCTAGCAGGAGTTCAGGAAATTAAGTTCTTATTTAAGAGCTACAACATGATGGAATGAAGGGTATTGGGTAATGTGGTAAAGTGCCTAAGCTTTTCCCTAAATGGATACAGATTTTTCATCTTTATGGTAGCCACTTGAGAGTCAAAATGTTGAGTTGGTTGAGGGGAATTGAGTTGTTTAAAGCCCTTATTTGGTTTCTTGAATGATTGGAAGTTGGTTTGAGGCATGGATTTAGATTTTCAAGATGGTTAGAGGGAGTTTTTACTTCATACTACTAATTGAATTTTGGTAATCATGAAGGATTGTACAAAAGTGTGTGAAGGAGGGAAATTTCATTATCCCAATCTTATCTTGGATCTTATGTTGAAAATTCTCAATGAACATTCATTGGAGATCAAGATCAAGAATCTTAATGTTGAATTGTGAGTAAAGAAATTGATAATGGGAGATAAATTTAGTGACCTTTTCATCATCCTTTTGCTTACGTTTCATTAAATATGTTGATTTCATCTTGTGACCCATGTGCAATATGAAATTATTGAGAAATGCATCAACAAGTTCATTGAATGAACATATCGAGTTATTCAATAAGGAAAAAAACCATTCCAAAGCGGTATCTTTCAAGGGTCTAGGGAAGAGTTTAGCCAAGAGTTTATCCTCAAAAATTAAGTCACTAAATAAGGTTGTGTATGGGGAAACATGACCAATAGGATCTCCTTTCCCACCATATTTCTCAAATATAGGAATCTCTATGCCTTGTGGAATTTGTGTTCTGAATATATCCAAGGATAATGGGTTTCATTTGACATATTGTGAAGGTTGGCCATTTTGACTTTGGTTTAAGAAGGAAATTTTTTGTTGGAGGGATGAAAAAAATTTCAAGATTTGATTAAGGATGAAATCATTGGTTGTAGTTTGAGATGGAGGTGAATATGGTGGAAATGTATATGTGTTTGGAGGACAAGTGAATTTTAAATTTGTGAGGGGAGATGGGTTAGGAGATATGAGATTTGAATGCACAAAGCTAAAGGGATTCCTAATGGAAATAACTAATGTAGTATTGACATTGCTAGTGGGTTGTATGGTTGTATTAACATGAGGATTGGTGTGTGTAGGAATAGAGGTAATGGTTGTAGGAGGAGGAATTTGGTTTCCACTTTGGCTTTGAGTGTACCCCAAAGCTTGAGCACAACTAGCTATTGTAGGAACATGTTTATCAATAATGTGAGCTAGGCTATGGAAAATATTTATTCCATGTTCATTATCAATCATCTTCCACATGTTATCTATGATAGGAATTGCAGAACCAACAATGTATTCAAAACTCACAAAGTTTTCCAATTTCTCTAAATCTTCATCCATTTGTCTTAGTTCTTCTTGAGGGAAAGTAGTAACCATTGATTCAACATTAGTAACATTGGTTGTTGGTAAATAGGTCATAGGAAATGATTTTTTAAGGGTATGGTCCATGATGGGTTTAATAGTGTCAACACTATGAGTGAAAGAGCTAAAGAACTCAAGATCCATAGCGGATGTGCTTGCACGGGATGGCATGAGTTTAGAGTTATGTCTTGATATGGTATTATCAATAGGACACCAGGTTGTGAAGCTCGTATAAGTTTCCCCAAACCTAAGGTGCACACAAAATGGAGAATAGGCCATAGATAATCAATAATAGGAAGTGCAATGCAAATATGTAAAAAGAGATAGTGATTTCCATATTTTAAACAAGATAATTTTTTTATTATACTATGCAAAAACTTGAAAATTATGGTTTTAAGTCTTTTTTTTATGTTTGAAATGCACTTGAATTGATCAATTAACCTTAATTTAAATGATTGTAGAAAATACTAAAAATTTGGAAACTGAAATAGAAACCTAAATGTAGAAACATAGAATAAAAATAGAGAGTTTTTAGTGCCCAAAAACTCATAAACATGTCTGATTAGGGACTCATTCGCCCATGGGTGAATGGGTCTTCTGTCAAGGTTTTTAAAAATTAAATTATAAATTTCTAAGTTGATGTTTGTGTTTCTAGATTTTGATTGCAAAGAAGTAATTATAGTTTCAATTTTTTGGCAAATCAGAGTTAAATGCAAGTGTGAAATGATGCTAAATGACAAGAAAAAAAACCTAATTTAAGATGCAATTTTGATTCAATTTTTTGATTTAAGTGACTGATCGTGCAATGTTATATAAGCACTATGCAAAATGAGTCTAACACTATACCAATTTTTGTGAGTTTTTGGATTTTCAACAATACCAAAATGCACTTTAACACCCTAAAATGCAAATAAAACTAATGCATATTTGAGAGATCTAAAAATGCAAAAAAATGAAAATCTAGATCTAAGGTTCCAAATCAAAAATTATGATGTTCAAAAGTCAGGTTCACCAAAAATGAAATGTTGAAAAATAGGATGATATCAAATGTGGGATGTTATAATGGACCTATTTTCCTTTATTTCATTAGGAAATGAGATCCCCACAAAGAATTGGCTTACAACCCTTAGGTGAGTCAACTCAATGAGGGAATCTATTGGTTTCCTTATGATTAATGGGGGTATCATCCTAAATATAACTTTTGGGAGGAAAACTAAAAAATAGTAAATCACCACAATTATGCCCATTCAAACTTGAATAATCAATTTAAAGCATAATATAGACAGAAACCGCAAAGTTCTAGCAAATTTGTAAATGGAAGAGTGATGTATACCTGTCACCAAAATGTAGTTTATGAGGACTATCTAGGACTCATTTTCCCATGGGAGAATGGGTCTTTGTGTAGAGGTTTGACTCAACTTTCAATCTAGTGTCAATTTGTAGCTTATGTTTGATCCAGGTTTCAATGTCGGATAGTCAAAAATAAATTTTGTAGGTGAGTTTATGTGGATTGACAACAATGTTGACAACCTTTCGCAACTTTGCAACTTTGAGCTCTTTAATCCTTTTCAACCTATAAACCTGCACATTCACAAGAGGAGAAAAATATTTGTTTTGGTGGATAAGGGTTTGCCTTGGTAAAACCCTAGTTTGATAATTAAACCTTGAATTTAAATAATGAAAAATGAAAGGAATTATGAATGAACAATGCTATGTTGCAACTCACCAAACCCTTGAATAAACCTTTGGAGGACTAAAATATTGATCTTGATCTTGCATGGAATGGATTCAATGGATGTCAATCTTGATGCTTGAATCTTGACTTGAATGTTGACTTGGACCTTGAAACCTACATCATAGTGTTAGCTCCAAAACATGCATGATGTATAAGACCTTGACATGATGCTTGAGATATTGATTTCTACAATAAATCAATGATAAATTTTCCCTTAAATGCTCTTGAAAATAATATTTTCTCTTGTGAAAGTTGCTTTCTTGCTAGATAATTTTCCTTAGACTTGAGTTGATAAAAAGACCTTGTATTTATAGGTATCTATCCTTAGTTTCTTAAAAATTAAACATTACAAGCCACTATTGAAATTTGAATTCGATGGGACATTAAAATACTGCCAAAAACATATTTTAAATTTGGTTCCAAAGGCCTAGGGAGGACCCATTCGCCCATGTGAGAATGGGTCCCAGGTCTGTATTCCTAGAACACACATTGCTCAAGGTAATTACTTATGTGTTGGCATTAATTGTTGTCAGGTTTCCCCTTCGGAAAATTTAATTTATTAGGCTTGTAGATGTAAAATAGGGCTTATTAAGGCATAATTAAGTCTAATTTAATTGAGGGAACCCAAAAAAGTGTGAAAATGTAAAGGATTACATTTTTCTACACTATAGAGTGATATTTATAGTGCAAAAAAAATGAGGGAGAATCATTTGTTTCTTTCTTGAAAAGATGGAGAAATTTGCTAAGTAAACTTCCTAATCTTACACCTAAAAAAATAACTTCTCCCCATATTTATCAAAATCTAAATCATGAATTGGCCTTTCGCCTTCAAATTCAAGGTGGTAATACATTTGGAGAGGCCATTGAAATGGGAATTAATATTGAAAAATATCTCATTGTTAAGGGTCTTGTGATTTTTTTAAAAGATCATAAGGATAACCCTTCAACATCTAAAGATAAACCAAGGATTTAGACTAAAAACAAGAATATTATCCATTATGGTATGGTAGATACAAAAAAAATAAAGAATGTTCAACCTACCTTACAATTAGCAACAAGAAACTCTCAAAATAATCAAGTTGGTAGAAGACCACCTATGCAAAATAATGTTCCTAAAATGCAAAACACTCCTTTAGGGGAATCTCTTGAATCTGCATTGAAAAAATTGATCCAAGCTAAACTTATCATATTACCCAAAGTGAGAAATCAAGAATCAAAATTTGAACCTCCATGGTACAAATAAAATTACTATTGTGAGTACCATAGGATCAAAGGACATAAGAATTTTGATTGCTATAAATTAAAATTCTTATCCAAGATCTTATAGAACAAGGTGATGTTGGTGTAGACAATCAACCTTCAACAAATGATGATATCAAGATATTCCAAGATCCTATCCCTAATCATGGAAAATGGGATCCTTCAAATAAAAATAGCAATCCTAAAGGATACAATTATGCTTTTGTTCCATATCAATACATGATAGCTTAAGTAGAAGGAATTTCTTCTATAAATAATATAATCCTTGAGTTCACAGTTGTAATCTGTAGGGAAAAAATAGCATCCAATGATCCTCTTATTAATCAACATCAAGGTATCACTCCCATGCCATCTCATGAGTCCATTCCTGATCAAGATCAAAGTATCATTTCCAAATAGCCCTTTCCATCTCAAGATCAATACATTTTCCTTCTTCCACTTCATAATCCCCCTACATCTCAAGGCTTAAGTATCTCTTCCATGTCACTGCATAAGCAAGGTATCATTTTCACTTCCATCCCATCCAACAATCCTCTCCTATCTCATGATCCCATACCTTTCACAATATGTAGTGATCCCCTCCCATGTCAAGATCAAAATATCCTTTCATGTCATGATCCTACTCCACAAGATTCCACCATCCCTATCCAAACAAGACATATCAAAACACAAACTAAAAGGGCATCCAAATTGACTCGTTCAAAAGCTTCATCCACCCCTAAGGCCTCTATTCCATCAAATATCCCTCATTCCATCCAAATAAATTATTCCTTCCTTATCTTGATCTTGACTATCCTATTTGTAGCCTTCATTATATATCCTTCATCCCATCTAATCCATTATCTTACCCTTGGTACTTTGGTCTTGGTAAATTTGGGGGCAAACCTTGTCCAAGTATGTTTTAGATAATGCAAATACTTATAATATGTCTTTTAGAAATCATTGTTTTACCAAAATAATCATTTTTTATCTCATATCCATAATAGTAATACCTCTAGTAAAGGCTATCTCATTCATTTGCAATATAAACTTTGGAGATCTCATTTCCTATCATCCACCTATCGCAGCATAGTCAGTCCATTTATCTCATAATAAGTATCCTATACCTAATTGGGGGCACCTTTCCCTTGACCTTGGTTTTGGGTTGGATTCTTGTATCTTGATATCATATGCAAATATTAAAAAACATTGGGCTTTAACAAAAATCATGAGTCAAACGAATTTCAATTGTTGAGCTAGATCTTTGGCTTCCATAGCTTATTTCCTATCTTTCAATATTACTATTAAAACATTTTCATGTCCTAACAGAATTATTTTTCCTATGACAGACATTATAAAAGTAGATATAAGGTCTTAATGAATTCATCCTTCCTACAATGGACCTTATCTATCAAATCTGAGCTTATCATTTGGAAAGAGATATGTTAGCTATTGGTTTTGTTTCTCAATTTATTTTCTTTTGCTTTATTCGTTTTATCTTTTCCATTCCATTTTATCAATGAAAGCCTATTTTAATATGCTTAGATCAGCTTGGGTCATAGCATGAGTTTCTCTATGTGCATGTTTTACTTTCTTTTGTCTCCCATTTTCTCAATGAAGGCCTATATCTTAATTTTCCTAGAGAAGCTTGGGTTTAGACATGACTTTCTTTATTTTTATGGTTGTATTATATATATTTATGTTAAGACTATGATAAATGTTTAAGTTTTGGAGTTTCCCATCCTAACATACCTTTCACCCGACCCCTATAATTTTCCTTTTTTCCTATTAAAATTTCAAATTTTTGTTTACTCACATGTTTTTCCTCATACCCTTGCACTCCAATACTTTACAGAAAGTTACCTTGTGGAGTCATAGTTTTAGTAATCTTCTTATTTTCATCCCTTCTCACATGAGTTATAAAGTATCCTTGACTCCCAATCCTTGATATTTCCCACTATGTTACCTTATTTGGTTCACAAGTTCAAACTCATCCTTACATGTCTTATGGGATGAATTCCTCAATATCCTTGATTCCTAATTCCTAACATTTCCCTTTGTATATCTTTCTAGAGTAAATTATGTAGCAATATTTCTTTTTTCTTTCTTTGGGTGTGAGGTATGATGTACTCTTGATCTTTGATCCCTAATAAGTAGTGTGGGTTATAAGCTATCACTGATTCTTTATCCCCAACAAGTTTGAAATTCTAAAAATCACATGTCTTACACTACTCACTCTTACATGCCTCCATGTATGATGTAGGTTTCTATAAGTGACTAGATTTGATGTTGCAACTACTCCAAGGATATTTTCCTACCCATAAATATTTGTCCATCTCAAGGGTGTGGATTCAAATTTACTTTTAGCTATGGAGGATAGAGATAACCCAAGTTGTCATTAAAGTAGTGGTGGAGATTTAGCTCCCAATGACCCTCTCACCTATTTAAGTTTCCATTTAGTAGATCTCATAGGTTTTTAGCTTATTTAAATTACTATATTCATGATCTATAGTTCTTCATTGATTCCTAAAGTGACAGGATAACTAGCAAGGTGTTATATATGCCAATTCATTTTCCAAAAAAAAATAGCCATTTTTCTCTTCCACATGACTGTGAGTGTTGAGAAGCTTATAGGGTTTCAAGTCCTATAAATAAAGTCACCATTAGAGAATAACCTTTGTAAATCTCAAGGAGGTTAATATTGTAAATGATTCTAGTGGCTAAATATCTCCATAGTTTCATTTGTGGATTTTGGGGAAGTTCTAGCTTAGGGTTTACTCTTGCCAATTTATTGGTATGAATAGAATAAATGTTTGATGAATGATACAACACTCTAATGTATTACAAGAATTTTAATGATAATTTCTTCTTTGCATATTAATATTTTTAGTGTGGAATGGATAATTAGGAATATTCAATTGCTTGATATCATTATTCATGGTGAATGAATCTAAACAACTCATATTCCTTTATGATTTCATATTGTTGTTTCTATTGACATGATTGGATTCTATAACTCAATGAATAGGCACTAGTCATGGAATAAATTATCCACCATATGCACTTAAAAAAAATATTTAACCAATAGTATAGGAGTTTTATACATACCTCATGATTTAGCATTTAATAAGAGAAAACATTGTTACATATCCTTACATAATTATCATCCTAAAGAGTCATGTTGTTCATACCCACATCCTATCATTATGCAATGATGTGCATATCAACTTAATATAGGTTGTAGTAGTAGGTTATTCCTTAGCCTAATAGTGAACACTTTTAGGGTTCATCATACATTGAGTTTTATTACAATAATTTATCCATTTGTCTATCTTCAATCATGTTTAATCCTATTCAAGATACCTCTAGGGAAGCCCCTTGGGTTTGGTTGACCCCAAAGTCGAAGAAGGTTTTATCCACCTTAGAAAAATGATCCAAATTTTCCTTGTTTGATCACAAGTTAGAGGTTTGTTGTTCTAGGATTGAAACCCTTGGTACTTTGAGAATGGTTGTCTTTAGGGATTTTAGATCAACAATTTTGAGCACCTTGATAGTATTTTGGTAGTACTTGTGTATCTATAAAAAATCCATAAAATTATCCAATGCATATAATATACAAGGAAGGATTGAGAGGAAGCCACAAGTGGATTGATGAAACAATAAATGCCCAAAATCCATGGTATAAAAAAACCCAACACCCCATGTGACTTGTCGGTTATTTTTTTAGAACCAAACTTGATCTCACCAAATACCTATGAATTTTCCATAATTCAATGATAAGAAAAGGTAAGGATTGGCCAAAAAACAAGGATTACTAGGCCCTTATTTCTACTCTTCGGGCTCTGTGAAACCCAAGAGGGTGATCCTGAAAATGTTCATATGAGATTCCTTTGCCATTTTATCATGAACATTGAAACAAATAGATACATTCCTATCAGATACTAATAGATAAAATCCCTCAAGGATGTGGTTGAGCCTTGAGCGAATTGCTACCTAGAGCAAGGAATGAGTGATATTTCATAATTGACTTGTTGTAGTAAAATGTTTAAATGATTTTCATTATTTTTGTGTGCTTATGATAGGTGCAACATCGACTCATTTACATTCAAGATGACCAAACAAATAGACCAATGCTTTATCTTTGGGTAATGGAGTCACACTTGTAACAATATTTAATACATTAGCAATTAGACTCAACATTTGTAGATTATTGACATATTGCATTACAATATTCAACTCATTGTGTCGAAAACAAAAACTACTTAGCAATCCTTGAATCTCCTCTCACAAACCTATGATATTATTAAAGTATTTAATCAATTCTTTGAACCAAAGTAGAAATAAAATCATTCATTCGACCAAAATGATTGAAGATAAACAAAAATATCCTTAATCATTTTATTTATAACTTGGAAAATGAAATACATAGGAGAGAATCTATTTTCAAATTCACATTTTCATTCATATTATGTTGCTACTATAGAACTAATTAAGCTCATTACAAATTAGAATATACCCTAGACTTATTACTATTCTATTTATTTATGCATGAATTGTAAACTACTCTTACATGAGCTCAGTTTTCCAACCTAGACCACCTGACACCCAAAATTTGAACTCTTGTAATTGGCCCTAAATTCCCATTTATAAAAACATGGGAGCAACAAGCTTTAGGCCAAAGTACCATTTTAGTCACAATTACATTTGACACTCAATTTCATTTCAATTCCAAACTCCCTAGATGGTTACATTTGCATTTGCAGAGAGGGGGAAATCACAAAAAGACAAAATCCTTTCCATCGCAAAATATTTACATGCCTTCCAAAAGGCATCATTCGTCGCTGCAACAGTACCAAAACCTCTCATCCACTTCATGCAAAGAAGTTTTCCTTTTCAACATCTAAGACTAAAACTTATATGTTCATTGGAGAAGGCGTACTCACCATGGTAGCAATAGTGTCTAACACCTCTCCTTCATGCTAGTCATCAAAAACAAAAACATGGAGCCAAGACACCACCTCTATCAAGGTTCATCATCTTTAGAATCAGAGTATGCATGTCTCGTTCATGATTTTGTTGAAACTAGAGAAGTTGTCTCGCTATCATCAGAATCCTCTTGACCTACCAATGTGAGAAGGTACTGAGCATAATTCGGTTCAGTATTTGCTTTATCGCTCAAAGGACCATCCCCATCCTAAATGGAAGAGTCATGTTTCCCCATATAAGAATCATAAGCCTTGTGGTACTTATTCTTCTTTATTCCCCAAGACAACCAATTTCCCCGACTTAGTAATCTGTCACTTTGAGGACACAACACCCGACTCACTCTGGTTATGGAAAAAAACCCTACTCCTCAGGTTGTAAGTGTTCTTGACACCACCCTCCACAAACTTATTATGGGCTCTCCTCTTGTCTTTTGGCTTTGTAGGAGCTCCTAGTGTGCATTGTTCAATTTCAAGTGTATCATCCTAGGGTTCAAGCATACTGATCATCCTAGACCTCTTAACTAGTTGGGCATACTCATTAGGCTTACTCATTCCCATAAAGAATAGAACTAGAGCTACTAAACCTTCAATTGCAAGAAAAATTTCATAGGTTTGTTCTCAAATTGAATTTTCAAAACAAAACCCCCAAACCCATGCAATTCTTATTAGTCCAAATGGAAATTGTAGGCAATTAAACTCTCACCAACCCCAAGAATTTAGAACTCACAAAACAACTTATGCATAATTGAAACAGAGTATGTATGAACACCTACTTACCCAGGAAAAACTATCTTCAATATCTCTACAATTTCTTGCCCGAGACCCACAAGCTTTTTTCTAGCTCTAAACCAATTTCTCAGCTCTCGATGGTTACAAATTGTGAGGTAAAATAGTTGAAAATCCTCATTAAGCATAGTAACTGGAGCATGTAGCCATTAATGTTCAAAGGAGGCTCACACGAGAAAGCCAACATCTAGCCATCCAACTTTGAATCATGGTCGTCGATCCCTTTGGATTTAAAACACAATCAATGATGCTCTTTGTATACACCTAAAAATGGTCTGGATAATCTAATTAATTAAATACGATTTATTTGATTAATTAATCTTTAATTCCTCTACTATTAAATAAATATAAAATTTTATTTATATAGTTCGTCTTTTAATTCTTCTATCTTTATCATATTATTTCATCTTAATTAAATCAACGAATTAAATACTTTGTTTTATTTAATTATCAAATTCTTTTATTTCTTCATCTTAATTTAATAAATGGACTATCCTCGCCACCCTCGTCTCTCCTTTTTCGGTGACCCTGGGCAACAACAACCTCCTCCTCACTAGGTAGTGGCATTGGCTCATCAGGAACATAAATCTATGGAAAAGGATGTAGGGCCAGATACTCTACATAATTTGTTGTGACAGGTGGCTCAATGATCTTAGGATGAATCTCCCAAACCAAAGGTTGTAGGGCCAGGTACTCCTGGACTACAAAATCATATGAAAGGCATGGTCCCCACTCAATAGAATCTATTTGGGGCTGGGCATAATGTGTAACACCCTAAGGCATGACCTGTACGATACCATACTGTCTGAGCACTCTCCTAAACAAAAATCTCTCCAACACCCAACGAGTCCTACCAATCAACAACATAGACTGACAGAGGTATGGAACTTGTATATCATCATCATCCCAGTGCTCACAATCTAGATATGGTCGATATGTAATAGCCTCTACATCATCCAAGACTCTCCTCCAATGCTCCAACTTACCTAGTTTAGGTTGAGTAAGTCAACCTATGTATATATGCACATATGGCCTCATGGAAATTCGTTGTCTCACCATCACTGGACACATAACAACTATATGCTCTAATGCCCACACCTGAAGTAATGTAACCCCTATGGACAAACTGCGACCTCATAAGTAGACAACCTAATGAAAATCATGGTAAAGATGAGCAAGCATACACATGCCTCATGCATATCTCATACCATGAACAATCATACTCTCCAAAACATGGCCACAACCAATAGAAAGTACCTTTGACCTATGATCAGGACAAAGGAACCCTCCAATGAAACCAACAAGTACTGATAACAAGGTAACATAGGCATCCACCATCTCACACCATGGAATCTCATATCCACAAATCGTATCATTCTGGAACACTCTACATAGAGCATTAGTCCCACCATACTCTAAAGAATCATAAACTACTATATCACCAACAATGGGTATCCTCAAAATATGCCAAACATCCTCAGGGGTGACTATCATCTCGCCAGTAGGAAGGTCGAATGTATTATGCTCGTTATGCCACCTCTCTGCTAGGGTTGTCAAGAGACCCCGATTAATCATAATCTGGCACATAGATAGAAGAGAAGATAAACCACAACGGGTGATAACTATTGTCTCAGGCTACGCTAGCTGCTGTATCAAATCAAATGTCCTAGGAAACCACTTTTGAATCTGTAGGTTCGCAAATGACTTCTATCATCACGAAATATTGAAAGTTAGTAATCATTGTCAATTTATCAAACATCAATCATCCTATCAAATCTAATCATCTCTAGTGAAATTTTGATCAAATCTCATGAGCAACTATCAATTGTACCTCACCTATCATGAGGAAAATCATCAAACTATCATTAAACCTCACCTATCATGAGGTCAATCATCAATCTAAAATTGTACCTTGCCTATCATGAGGTCAATTAATCAAATCAACCTTGCCTATCATGAGGTTAATTATCATCAATCAATCATCAAACCTCACCTATCATGAGGCTGACCATCATCTAATCTATCAGGATTATCAATCATATCAAATCAACAACCGACATGATCAAAAATTGACACAATCTAGGATAAAATTGACAAACTCTATCATTCTAACTTAGATGCGCCAAAATAGTGTTTTTATGTGCCACAACATTCAATGTGCCATTAAAACATTTCAAGGCGCTAAAACAGATGGTCAATGTGCTAAAACATTGTATGCGCCATTTCAAGAGGCCAATGTGCCAATTCAGGCGGTCAATGCACTAAATCAATGGATGTGCCATTTCATCAAACCTATGCACTAAACTACAATTCCTATGCACTGAACTAACAGATGTGCTACTTAAGTCTATGGATGCGCCACAAAATATGACCTATGCGCTAAAAGAACCTATGTGTTATTTCATCTTATCTATGCGCTATTATAGGTAATATATGCGCTAAAACAACTAGTAGATGTACTACTGTGGGCTATGTATGTGCTAAAATAATTTAAAACATTTAAAACTGAAATAAATGTGTGAAAAATGAAAAACACAAAAAATGAGGAGGTTCACGGGTACGTACTGGAGGTTCGTAGGTAGCCGAGTGGTTGTGTTGATGCACGCGCTTGAAACAGTGAGTGTCGTAAGGGATTGACATTTTGCTCCAAATTGCTCTAACTCCAAATTTTCAAAACTCAAAAATGCACAAATGAATTCAAAATCAACCTTTTAGCTTTTTAATAAGTTAATTAAGGGGGTATTTTGGTGGGATTTTTTTTAATTATTTTCCTAGAAGCTTAATTCAAAATTCATCACAGGGGAATTTTATAGAATATTTATCGGGAGATAAATCGCTACTTCATCGAATCTTCATCGAATCATCACAAAAATCATAAAAATTTGAAAAAATCTAGAAAAATAAAAAATTCATCAATTTATCTCCTGAGGGGGCATATATCCATCATCGCCTGAAAATCAACATATGGGGCATATCAAAAAAAAAATTCCAGTACTAGCAGCAACAGCAAAATTTTCTTTGAAGCAATGCGTAAACACATCACTTCAAAGAGGGGAAAAATGTATACACCTAAAAATGGTCTAGATAATCTAATTAATTAAATATGATTTATTTGAGTAATTAATCTTTAATTCCTCTACTATTAAATAAATAGAAATATTTATTTATATAGGTCATCTTTTAATTCTTTTATCTTTATCATATTATTTCATCTTAATTAAATAAAGGAATTAAATACTTTGTTTTATTTAATTATCAAATTCTTCTATTTCTTCCATCTTAATTTAATAAATGGACTTCTATAGTTTGTTTTATTCAATTAAATATCTTCTTTTCCTAAATTGAATAAATATAAATATTCAATTGAAATATATTCTACAACTAATCATATCCACCTACCAAATTAGATATGAAATGTCTAATTTAATTCATCTCAACCTTCACGAGCAAATTTGGAGACAAATTTATAGGCAAAACTCTTCATCTTCTTCCATGGATTCTTCCTAGCATCTGGTTGAGTGTTTTGTGGGGAGGAACAATCTCCATAATCAGCTCACGATTCTTCATCCTTCACCATTCAATTCTTCAAATCAAATCCAGACCTTTGCTTTGTTGCCCCTTCAAAAATGTGTTGTTGGGAATCTATAAATATAGCCTCTGTCTGTAGGAAAAGGATCCCAACTTTGTGTAAACTTACTCTACAGAAATACCAATTGAGCAATCAAGCATCTTAACAATAAGCAATTATCATTTAGCAATAGAAATAGCAAGCATTTTAGAATAGAATCAATATCATGCCTTTTTATTTAGCTGCATCATAGTTTACTATAGCTTCCTTCATCAAGTTTCATGTTAATTTAGATTACAATAGTTTCATCATTATCATTTAGACATCATCATATAGGATTAGATTATTGCATTTTTCAGTATCTCATTTTCTAGATTGGCATTTTAAAAGTCATAATGCTTACCAAATATGAGAGTCCCATGACTTAATAAATCTTTGGAGATAAAGAGTAATATGACACTTTCAATAGATTCTTGCTTTAAATTAGTTTAATTGTTGTTTTGATATTTGATATAATGTCTTATTGATTGTGTTAGTTGATCATTTACTCACATTTTACTCACACATAAATTGGCGCCCACCGTGGGGCCCAAAAACCCCATATTTTACATCTTTTTTTTTGAAAAGTGTCATTGCAGGCTTCTTACGTGTTTTCTTTTAGCGCGATCGAGATATTTTATGGCGCATCCGATAAATACTTTAGTGCATCCAAGCACTGTTTTAGCACATCCACCAAATATTCCAATGCATTTGACAACTATTCTAGCGCATCCAAAGTTTCTATTTCACCAAACAGGGAGTTTTCTTTTGGCCCATAGATCTATTCTTTTAGTGCATCCATCGAATTTTTTAGCGCATGGATCTGTTATTTTAGCACATTAACATTTTTTTTGGCCATCTAACCACTATTATGGCACATCTGATTACTTTTGTAGAATTTTAAAAATCCAAAGTCTAATCGTTGTTTTTTGTGTTCCAAGTACGAAATACGCTTGTCAAAGACACTTGCTGGAAAACATACGCTAGTCAAAAACAAAATTCACAAAAATTACTAATGGTGTTTGCAGGGATTTAATTTCAATTATTATTTTTCCTTTGTTTAAAATAGTGCATCTATATTAAGTAAAGGATTAATTGAACACTTTTTCTAATATGGTTGAAGTGATAGGCCTATGCTCTCCCCTTCACTGGGTGATCAGAATGCTAGAATCACTTTTTATGCTTTATTAAATCCTTTAGAAGGCCTTCCATAGTGGGAAAAAGTACTCACCCTATGGGAACGACCTAAGTGGGAACAACCAAAGCCAGGTTTTCCAACCCACTATAATCAAAAGTGAATTTGGGGAAACCCACAATTCAATGGAAGTGTGCAAGATAACCATCCCCAAAATATTTGTTCTAAAGATTGGAAGGTCTCCTGAGGGAGTTTATCATTTTCCACTCCAAAAAAATACCCTATCTACAAACTTTAGTGTAGAATACAACCGTGTCAGTTTTTGAACACTTTTTATATCACGGTGCAAGGGGAGGGAAGAATCTATCCCCAAGACACTCACCATATAACTATTAGAGACCCTGGCCAAAAGTGGAGGATTCAACTTTGGTTAAGACTCAGGAAAGGAAAAAACATGAGCTCCCTCTAGTGGGTGACAGGGTTGTGTGAGCTGACATAGTTGCAAGTTGTGGGTTGTGATATTCTAAGTGACCTATTTGAGATAGAAAAGTGCTTGAACTGTTTGTATTTGTGTCAAAAACTTATGGAAATTGAAAGAATCAGACCAAATTCTAGAACACTCGCTACATGTTTAATGCATAGAATTTAAAACAACATTTATAAACTTGCTTTTATGTGTGAAAAGTCACTTTTGAAGGTATCATCCAATTAGATCATCATATTTAGAGATTTACCAAAAAAATACCCTGTCAAAATGTTCATGGTTTAGAAAATTACACCCTGAAGTCAATCCTTTTATTGATAAAAAGGAGAACAAAGAGATAACACTATAACAAACTTCCAGTTTAGCGCATCCACAGTCTATTTTAGTGCATACACCCAATATTTTAGTGCATTTGAAGTCCAAATAGCGCATACAAACATTGTTTTAGTGCATCTGCCTTATCTTATAGCACATTTGTACAATCTGTAACCATAATTTACCAATATCTTGGCACATCCACAGTCTATTTTGGCGCATGTACCCTATTTGACAGTGCATTCACCATATCTTTTAGTGCATCCATAGTCTATTTTAGCGCATCTTCCCTTTGTTATAGCACATCCATAGAACAAGAAAACAAAGAGCTATTTGAAACCCCTATCAGACAGTTAACATCAGAACTCAGGTTTTTGATAGAACAAAAACATTTTTACAATCCAAACAGTATCTTAAACTTGGAAAAATAGGACCTTACAAGCCAAAATCTATTAAATTAAACCAAGATCTTGCAACCCTAAAGTGTCTAAATCATCAAATGCAAATTCTGGATTATTACATTGAGTTTCCTCATTAAGATTATCATCCTATAATCACGAAATGAAACACAATAATTATATTTTAACTTGGTCTCATCAATAGGATATATCATTCTATTCGACTTAAGTTAATACCATTGGCTCTCATCCAAACAAAAAAGATCAAAGTTTAGTGAAGATAACAACACTTGTATGCCAATTTTGACAAGGTTACAAAGATAGAAGCTTAGAGAAAAAGAAATTGAAACACCAAATACCATGGCTGAAGAAAATCCCTTTCACATATTCCACCAAAATGATGCAAATGAAATAACCCAAGAGGACATCAAAACAGCACAACAAGATCCCAATTTCCATAAATTTATGAAAAAAAATTTAGAACAAGATATGGAAAAATACCGTTTGATGCTAGTTGAACTAGGTGCAAAACTTCCAAAGGACTTTGACATCAATTGACTAAAAGAAGCACCTAGGGAAGCTAAAGTTGAACCACAAAACACACAAAACACAAATCAAGTGGTTTCCCTAACACATCAAATGCAAAACCTATAGCAACAACTTCAAGATATGCAAAAAGGAACCACAAAAAGGTACTCTTTATAGGACATTTGTCCTTATCCTTTTGATCCAAGTGTGGACATGATACTATTTCCTAGACATTGTGAATTCCCAAAATACAACAAGTACAACGATAAAACGGATCCAATTGATCATGTGAGGGAATTTAGAACCATGAGTTTAGAATTTGCACAAGAGGAAACTTATCTAATGAGGTTATTTCCAAGGAGCTTAGGAGGTCAATGTATGGAATGGTTCTCTAAACTACAACTAGGAATTCAAACTTTTGAAGAACTAGTCAAGAGGTTTATCTCGCAATTTTCCTATAATATTCAACATGAGATAACAATAAAGGACCTTTACAATACGAAACAAAAGAAAGGTGAAACATTCCTCTCATTTCTACAATGATGGCGAAGGATTTTTACTAGGTATCCTCATTCCATACTTGAAGAGGAAAAGATGGAACTATTCATTGACAATCTAACTAATGAAATGAGATACAGGTTTGATTTACAATGTCCACCAACATTGAAAAAGTCATTGAAAATGGGATCAAGATCGAAGAATCCTTGGTCAAAAGAGGGGTAATAAAACATTACAATGAAGGATCAAACAATACAAACTCCTCCAATCACTACAACAACAATGATAAACCCAAATTTGGAAAAAGAAGAGAAATGTTGGTAACAATGATGCTACAAATGAAACACAAAACATGAAACCGATATTTAACTTGACAGCAACAACTACAAATACCAATCAAAACAATGACCAAAACATCATATCAAAGACCATCAAATTAGAAAAGGTTCACACCATTGGGGAAAACACTAGAATCAACAATGAGAGAACTCCTTGTGAATGGACTTATCACATTGCTTGAAGCAAGAAATTGGGAACCAAAAGTAAAACCATCATGGTGGAATGACACAGACTATTGTGATTTTCATAAGAACAAAGGACATAAAATGAATGATTGTATGCAGTTGAAACATCTAGTACAAGATTTGATTGACAATAGGAAGGTATATGTAGAAGGACATCAAACGAACAATGATCATAGTGGATTTAAAAATCCTTTACCAAATTATGAAAGGGAGAATCTTCTTTTGCAAATAGTAAAGGTAAGACTATAAATTACATTTATGACAACACTATTCATTGTATTTCTATAGTTGAGAAGAATGATACTGTTGATAATCACTCTGATAACATTGGAATCAATGACATCATACCATTAAATATGATCCCAAACATGGTCCCATCCAACAATTAGATCAATGTCATAAAAATTAGGGAAAACCAAGATCATCAACCAGTCAACATGACAAGGGGGAAATCCAAGGTAATATTGAAAGGGGTTGCATCTAAAACCACTACTTCACCTTCAAATCAATATAAGATAGTCGATCAACTACAAAAAATACCAGCACAAATATCAATATTGGAACTCCTTAAAATCTCACCATCCCATAAGGAGGTTTTGGAACAAGCTCTTGTGGCCACCACAGTACCCAATAACCTAGATGTTTGTCAATTTCAAGCTATGGTGGGACATTTAACCACACCTCATTGTCCATCATTTTTTGAACAAGACGATGTATCACTTAATCATCCACACAATGTAGCCCTTCATATAGAAGTATTAATCCATAAACATTGTGTTAAATGTGTCCTAATAGATGGTGGAGATGGTTGAAACATTTGCACTTTAAAACTGATATGTGCACTACGTTATATTGATAATGCTATTGATGTCAGAAGGAAAATCACAATAAAATCCTATGATGAAGAAGATACATCCTCCAAGGGATTGATTTTATTACCTATTCAAGTGGGACCAATTGTGAAGAATATAGTTTTCCAAGTGTTGGACAAAGAGATGACTTATAATATACTCTTGGGACATCCCTGGATTCATGAAATGCAAGTAGTACCTTCAACTTATCATCACTATTTAAAGTTTCATGTTAATGGATGAGAAGTTACTATTTCAATTGATTACAACAATCCCCACTATTGTAACATGATTAAAATGGCACAAGACACTTTTGTGCCCCATAATAGGGAGGTGATCACTTCTAGTTCATCCAATAGTGAAAAGCAACTAAACGTTGTATCCAAGTGGGTTGAGAAAAGGACCAATCAAAAGATACAAGTGTCACTGACATCACTCCATCAAAAAATGAAGGTCAAATGAATTCACTTCTTCAGAAATTCAAAGAAAATATCGGGTTAATAGATAAAGGAATGGGAGAATATTTCATTGGGAAATCTCTAGGTCTTTCATAGTTACTACCATCTCCAAGATCATATGGGCAGCCATCAACATCAACACAACCATCATCATAAACTCCCATGGTTTTAAATGATAGATTTGTAAAGGTCGGTACTTTAGAAGATGAATCTGAAGATAAGGCCATCCTCAATTGGCTCTACAAAGATGAGGAAGCATCTACATCAGCAACTATCAACATAAAGACAGATCAATATGGAAAGGGAAAAAAATATTAGAGAAAATGGGTTATGAAGGACAAAGACCTATTGGAAAAAGAAAAGAAGGCATTGTAGAACCTATCCAACCTTTCACACTTCAGCCGAAGGAAAAAATAGGACTGGGATATACAGGGGAAACAAAAGAAGAAAACACTCATAGAGTTGTTGAAAGAATCCTTCAAATGTGGGATAGCTCTAAAACATATTCTAATGAGTATGAGTGGGATTCTTTATCAGAAACATCATATAAATACATACCAATTGATGTCATAAAAGATTATGCACTCACACACGAGGAGGGACAAAGCTCAGGAACTAGACCCCTTGTATTTGGATCACAAAATATTGATGACTCAAGTGAGGATGGACAGATATCGAGCAAGATAGATGACTTGGAAGAGAGTAATATCATAGATCATGACATCACCACTAAAAACTTTGACAACAATGCTATTGGAACCCTCACTGTCGTTGACCTTACCCAATCTAATGACTTTTACCCTTAATGCATCTTGAACTTATCGACTAGGAACCAACTGAACCTATTGATATAACTATCTTTGTGAATGATGATGCTATCATTAATTTCCTTTGTAGTGACATACCTGACACAAGTTCTACTCAATTCTCATAAGGACGCTTAAGGTTAGGAGGGTGTCAAATTTTCTAGTTGCAAAATTGAAAACAAGAATAATGGATCTAATGGTGAAAACCATTCAATGGTAGCATTAGATCTCGAAAAAGTAAAAATAAAGAACACGTCTGATGGTGAAAACCTCTCAGAGGCACCAAAAGATGGGAGATTTGACACCCTTCCAGAACACTATCATGAAAGATCATCAATGTTGGTGGAGCCTACATAGTCTATCAATATCGGCACAACAAAAAGGCAAAGACTCTACATCTCGCAACATCTATGACTGAACAATAAAAGCCTAAATTCACCAAGTTGTTTGAAGAAAGACACATTAACTTTGCTTGGTCTTAATCTGATATGCCAGGTTTAGATCCAGATCTTCTAATGCATCATTTATCTCCACCATTGGGGATAAAACCTATGAAACAAAAACTAAGGAAAATGCATCTACATATCACCTTGATGGTAAAGGTTGAGCTAAAAAAGTTGTTAGGTGTAGGATTCATTAGATCTATTGATTACACTAAGTGGATTTCTAATATTGTACTTGTTTCTATACCGGATAATAGTATCGAGATATGTACCGACTTTAGAGATCTCAACAAGGCATGTCCAAAGGACAATTTTCCTTTGCCAAACATTGGCATTATTGTTGACTTAATAGCAGGACATGCCATGTTATCAGTTATGGATGGCTTCTTAGGGTATAATCAAATTAAAATAGCACCAGAGGATCAGGAGAAAAAAGCATTCACATGTCTATGGGGAACATTTTGTTGGAATGTCATGCCCTTTGGGTTGAAAAATGTAGGTGCCACATATCAGCATGCAATGACCACCATTTTCCATGACATGATGCATACTTTTATGGAAGATTACGTGGATGATATATTAGAAAAGTCATATACCAGAGAAGGACATCTAGAGATCTTGGATAAAATCTTTACCAGATTAGAGAAGTTCAATGTCAAATTAAATCCTAAGAAATGTGTGTTTGGTGTAACATCAGTAAAGCTTCTAGAATACATAGTATCAGAAAAGGGTATCAAAGTGGATCCCACCAAGGTCAAGGCCATAATGGAAATGCCACCACCAAATAATATCAGTCAACTACAGTCTCTGCAAGGAAGGCTATAATCAATTAGGAGATTTATCTCCCAATTAGTAGACAAAAGTCATCCATTCAATCATTTGCTACATAATAATGTCTTGTTCAAATGGGATCGAGGGTGTGAAACAAATTTTAATCAAATAAAGCAATATATGATGTTTCCACCCATACTAATGCCACCTATAGAAGAGAAACCCTTATTACTATACATTGCAACAACTGAAATTTCTTTGGGAGCTCTATTAGCATAGGAAGATCCTGAGGGAAGGGAACAGGTTGTCTATTGTATCAACAAAACTTTGAATGGTTAAGAGATAAATTACACCTTCATCAAAAAATCTTGTCTGGCAATGGTACTTTCTACCCAGCAATTGTGGCATTACATGTTAACCCACATAGTCAAACTCATAGCAAAGATTGATGTGTTAGAGTATTTACTCAACAAGGCAGCCTTAATAGGAAGACTAGCCAAGTGGGTCATGATCTTAAGTGAATTTGACATCCAGTATGTAGACCAAAGAGCCATCAAGGATCAAGCGATAGCTGATTAGTTAGTCAAAGCTCCACTACCAGATAATCATCCAATGAGTATTGAATTTCTTGATACAAACATTCTTACTATGACCACACAACAATGGTTGCTTTACTTTGATGGATTATTTACACAACGTGGACCAACTGTGGGAATTCTATTTGTTACACCTCAAGGATATACCATCCCAAAGTCATATAGACTCATGTTTCCATGCACAAATAATGTGGAAAAATATGAGGCATTAATCATTGGCATCAAAGTGGAAGTTGAGTGGAAGATCACAGAGCTATAAGTATATGGAGATTCACAACTAGTCATTTATCAAGTAAATGATGAATATCAAACCAAAGATGAGAATTTGATGTCGTATAAGAACATGGTAGATGATCTCAAAAATTACTTTGTAGATATCAAATTTAAATAGATTCCAAGGGCAAAAAACAAAGTCATTGATGCTATGGAGACAATTGCTTCTCTATTGCAAATTCCAAAAAAGCGAGGTTGTTATGAGTTTATGGTAGAAAAAGTGTCTAATCCTGCATATGATAATCTCGAATCTCAAACCATATGCCATATAGTCGACATTGAATCCTCAATCTATGGAAAGACCTATGCTTACCTTAAAGACAATATCCTTCCTCCAAATCTTTCTAGAAACCAAAAATGCAACTTCATTTGCCAAACCACACGACATACCTTAATTGTTGACATACTTTACCATCAAGGTCTAGATGGTACTCTTCTCTGGTGTCTAGAACATAATGAATCTGAAACAACCTTACATGAGGTTCATGAAGGTATTTTTGGAACTCATTCAAGCAGATTAACCCTAGCAAAGAAACTCCTTTGTTTGGGGTATTACTAGTTGAACATGGAGGAGTCTTTTCAATTTGTTAAGAAGTGCCAAAAATGTCAAATACATGGTAATCTAATCCATGAACTGGCACAGGAATTGCATCCATTCAATTCAACATGGCCTTTTTGTTAGTGGGGACTAGACCTAGTAGGAAAGATTAATTCGTCTTCATCCAATGGATACAAATTCATAATCACAACAATGAAATACTTTAAAAAGTGGATAGAAGTGGTTCCCTTAACAATAATCACTGGAAAGCAAATTTCTTCTTTCATTTTGAATTACCTTATCTATCGGTATGGCATACCTCAGTCCATTGTTATAGACAATGGTCAACCTTTTAAGAATCAAGATGTCTAGGAACTGTGTGAAAGGTTTCATATCCAACATCATTTTTCAACACCATACTATCCTCGAGGCAATGGCCAAGCAGAGGCTTCCAACAAAACAATTCTAAAAATTCTAAAGAAAACAGCCAATGATGTTGGACGTGATTGGCACAGTCAATTAAATCTTGCTCTCTGGGCATACCAAACTAGCATTAGAACACCTATAGGAGCTACACCATATGCCTTGGTATATGGATCAGAGGCCATCCTACCTATTGAGGTGGAAATACCATCACTCTGTGTATCATTGAAGGGTATTATTACATATGAGGATTATAGAGTCTCTAGACTTCAAGAACTGGAATTGTTGGATGAACACCATCAACAAGCTATAAACCATTTGAAGGCATACCAACAAAGAATGTCCAGAAACTACAATCACAGGGTAAAGCCTAGATTCTTTCAAGTTGGTGACTTGGTCCTAAAGGAAAACCCTAGAAATCAACAGGACAGAGAAAAGAAAGGAAATTTTGAACCTAACTAGCTAGGTCCTTTTGTTGTCATATCAGTCTATGGATTTGGAGCCTATAAACTGTCTACACCTAAAGGGGATATGTTTGATGAACCTATCAACAGTATCCATCTCATAAAGTTCTACACCTGAATCACCTAGTGCATGGTTCAAGTCCTGGAAAAATGGTTTCCTTGATGAAAACCTGGCAAACAAGTATCTTGGTAACAAAAAAATACAAAAAAATTAGAAAATGAAAAAATACAAAAAAATAGAAAAAATACAATATATATATATGAAAAGGAAAAAGAGACAAAAAAATCATAAAATCCAAAAAAGCGCAATAAAAACACAGTGAAAACCTGGAAACAGACGCTACTTGTGATTTAAACTAGCTTTTCCATCTATTTGGGACATGTCATGGTCATTCACTTTTGTAATTATTTTTGTCCATTATCATATCCTAGCAACATGGTCATGTCTCACCCTAGCTTGGGGGAAAAATCTTGAACTCACTGGGGGCAATAAACTGGAGCTTAAACAAATAGACAAACAATAGTATGACAGTGCAGCAAACACAATGATCATTAGAAAACTCAACATTGAACATATATCAAACATCAGAACATTTCAGGTAATCAACTATGCACATCAAAACAGCTGAAATCATATCAATCAAAACAATAATAAATGGATGATACTCTTTTGAATAATTATTTTTATCGCTTTCAGCTTGAATGTTCAAATGTTGTACTTTGATTTTTGTTATCATTTCTTTGGAGCAACTCAATGATGTATTGAACTAGAGAAGATAGGAAGGAGAATGGTATTTTATTTGTCTACTGTCTGTGAATTGATCATTATTTTTGTGTGAATTATCGCGAGACGTGCTCTACAAAGTATCATTGATGACATTCATAATTCGCATATTAAAATGATTGGTTCTTGTTTTTTTACGCAAGAAATGCTCAAGTCATCTCAATTCAATTATACCTAGATGCTTGTGTTAACTTGCAATATCAAAAATCATGAAAGGAGTACTCAAGTCATCATTGGTCTACATTATACCATTGATTCTTGTACTCAATTTCAACATTTTAAAAGCTCAATGATGATAAAAAGCACGATAAATGGACTGTTAAGATGACAATGCTTGCATATAGGTTTGCATGGTAAAATTAGATTACATTCATGATAGTTTTGCATCTACAAAGTATTTATTACAAAATTTGGTGAAGGATTCAAAAATGATGCTATCTTTTCTCATTAATGAATGGAGTATACTTGACATTAACAAAAACATCATCATTATCATATAATTGCATAATCATTTCCATTACATACATTAGAAAGCATTTATCATTTCATTTCATCATTCATACATTCCATCATATATGTTGCATCATATCATATTTTTAAAATTATCACATCATCTAAATTGCATAAGAAAAATATCAAAAACAAATCTCTATGTAGTTGCATTTTCATTCATTCATTCATCATATCATTTATCATACATTCAAAGTACCATTATATTCATCATCCATTCATCCATTTATTATATCATTTATATGCATTTAAAATACCCAAATATAAAAGTGCATCATATCCCATTTACATCATTTTCATATATCGTTGAAACATCATATTCAAAAATCATACATATTAATACATATTCATATCATTTGGATATATATTATCATACAACTATTATCCATGTAAATACTACACACATCATGCATCCATACAACATCATTATTCACATAATCACATTTTAAACATCATAGATAGAACACCATAAATCATAGCATATCATCATGATCATTAAATGCATCCATCACAGTATCATATAGATCATCACATGACATATAAACAAGGAATTAAATGCATACATCATAGAAACATATAGAATCATATAGATCGATCAATCTATTGCATATCATATAGATCTTAAAAATCATAATGTCAAGTATACAATGATGTTTGAAATGGAAGGAGATACAACATCAAAAAATGGTTGTAAATAAAAAACCAAAGTATACATCATATCTCAAAATACATCAGAAAGTACAATCATAAAGCTATGTGTTGCTAACCCCAGACAGTGTCGGCATCTCTAGACCGGTACCTCCCCTGCTGGATGTACTAGGATCTCTTGGATCTCTCTATGGAGGTTGTGTCACGCCCGCGCTAACAGTCTTGGAATGAGTCTTTCCTGAACGAGACTGGGTATAAATGACTCTCTACTCAAAGGGAACTACATCGTGATATCGGTCTTTGTAATACTCTGCCTCCCTACCCACATGAAGAACCTCTCTCATGTAATTAGCCACAGAGGTACCATTAGCCAATCTCTGTAATCTCTCAGCTATCAACTGAGCCTGCTCTACAGCCTATTTGGTTGCATCTCTCTTGGCTGTCAACGAGGCAATCTGTGTCTAGGCAGCTACCAACTATCCATGTACCTAAGCAAGAGTTTGTGCATGAGACTGGGCCTATGTTTGCATCTAGCTCTATGTTTGCACCAATAAACCTCGAGCCTATATCAACTGACCCTGTAATGTCTATACCTACACCTATAAACTAGCAATCTGAGTTTGTTGATGTTGTGAAGGTACCCCAATATGCACACGCTACTCAGTAGGAGCTATCAGTGATTGCCTCTTATGAGGCACCATATAGTCCTAGACATCCACGGCTAGACCTGATATGCTTGCACTTGATCCACCTACTCCACCACCTCCTCCATCATGACCACCTTCTCCATCATCACCACCATCTCCATCTCCTCCATCATCACTACTATCCTCCTTGTCACCACTTCTCTCAACATCATCCTCCTCCTCACCACCCTCCTCTCTCTTATATTGATGACCCTAGGCAACAACAACCTCCTCCTAACCAGGTAGTGGCACTGGCTCATCAGGAATAGAAATATGTGGAAAAGGATGTAGGACCAAATACTCTACATAATTTGTTGTGATAGGTGGCTCAATGATCTCGGGATGAATCTCCCAAACCAAAGGTTGTAGGGCCAATTACTCCTAGACTACATAATCATATGAAAGGCATGGTCCCCATTCAATAGAATCTATTTAGCATCAGGCATAATGTACAACACCCTAGGGAATGCCCTATATGATACCATACTATCTGAGCACTCTCCTAAACAAAAATCTCTCCAACGCCCAACGATTCCTACCAATTAGTAACATAGACTGATAGAGGTATGGCACTTGTATATCATCGTCATCCCAGTGCTCGTAATATAGATATGGCTGGTATGTAATAGCCTCTACATCATCCAAGACACTCTCCTCCAATGCTCCAACTTACCTAGTCTAGGCTGAGTAAGTCGGCCTATGTATATATGCACATATGGCCTCATGGTGGGTCATTGTCGCACCATCACTGGACATGTAACAGCTATATGCTCCCATTCCCACACCTGAAGTAATGTAACCCTTGTGGACAAACTACGACCTTAGAAGTAGACAACCTAATGAAAATTGTGGTAAAGATGAGAAAGCATACACATGCCCCATGCATATCTCATACCGTGAACAATCATACTCTCCAAAACATGGCCCCAACCAATAGAAAGTTCATTTGACCTGTGATCAGGACAAAGGAACCCTCCAATGAAACCAACAAGTACCAATAGCAGGGTAGCATAGGCATACACCATCTCATGCCATGGAATCTCATATCCACAAATCATATCATCCTAGAACACTCTACGTAGAGTATCGGTCCCGCCCTACTCTAAAGAATCATAAACTACTATATCACCAACAACAAGTATCCTCAAAATCTGCCAAACATCCTCAGGGGTGATTGTCATCTCACCAATAGGAAGGTGGAACGTATTATGCTTGCTATGCCACCTTTTTGTTAGGGCTGTCAAGAGACCTCGATTAATCCTAATCTGGTGGATAGATAAAAGAGAAGATAAAACACAATGGGTGATAACTGTTGTCTCATGTTGCGCTAGTTGTAGTATCAAATCAAAAACTTCCTAGGAAATTTCTCTCAAATCTATAGGTTCACAAATGACTCCTATCATCATGAAATATTGAAAGTCAGTAATCATTGTCAATTTATCAAACATCAATCAACCTATCAAATCTAATCAGCTTTGGTGAGATTTTGATCAAATCTTGTGAGTAACTATCAATTGTACCTCACCTATCATGAGGACAATCATCAAACTATCAATTGTACCTCACCTATCATCAGGACAATCATCAAACTATCAATTGTACGTCACCTATCATGAGAAAAATCATCAAACTATCAATTGTACCTCACCTATCATGAGGACAATCATGAAAATATCATTAAACCTCACCTATCATGAGGTCAATCATCAATCTAAAATTGTACCTCACCTATCATGAGGTCAATTAATCAAATCAACCTTGCCTATCACGAAGTTTATCAATCAAACTATAATTATTCCTTTCCTATCATGAGGTTAATTATCATCAATTAGTCATCAAACCTCACCTATCATGAGGTTGACCATCATCTAATCTATTGATATTATCAATTATATCAAATCAACAACTGACATGATCAAAAATTGACACAATCCAGGATAAAATTGACAAACTCTATCATTCTGACTTAGATGCGCCAAAATAGTGTTTTTATGCACCACAACATTCAATGCACCATTAAAAAAATTCAAGGCACTAAAATAGGCAGTCAATGTGCTAAAACATTATGTGTCATTTCACGAGGCCAATGCACCACTTCAGGCAATCAATGTGCTAAATCAATGGATGTGCCATTTCATCAAACCTATGCGCAAAACTATGATGCCTATGCACTAAACTAACAGATGTGCTACTTAAGCCTATGGATTCACTACAAAATCTGACCTACATGCTAAAAGAACCTATGCGCTATTTCATCTAATCTATGTGCTATTACAAGTTATCTATGTGTTAGATTAACGAATGCCCTAAAATAGCTAGTAGATGTGCTACTGTGGGCTATGTATGTGCTAAAAGAATTTAAAACATTTAAAACTGAAATAAATGTGCAAAAAAATGAAAAATACAAAAACTGAGGAGGTTCACAGGTACATACCGGAGGTCTGTAGGCAGCCGGGTGGTTGTGTCGATTCACACACTTGAAACAGTGAGTGTGGTAAGGGATTGACATTTTGCTCCAAATTGCTCAGACTCCAAATTTACAAAACTCAAACATGCATAAATGAATTCAAAATCAACCTTTTAGCTTTTTAATAAGTTATTAAGGGGGTATTTTGGTGGGATTTTTTTTAATTCTTTTCCAAGGAGCTTAATTCAAAATTCATCACAGGGGAATTTTACATAATATTTATCGAGAGATAAATCGCTACTTCATCAAATCTTCATTGAATCATCACATCATCACAAAAATCATAAAAATTTGAAAAATTCTAAAAAAAATCCAGAAAAATCAAAAATTCAACAATTTATCTCTTGAGGGGGCATATATCCATCATCACCTAAAAATCAACGTCTAGGGCATATCAAAAAAAAATCACCAGTACTAGCAACAGCAGCAAAATTTTCTTTGAAGCAATGCGTAAACACATCACTTCCAAGAGGGAAAAAATGTATACACCTAAAAATGGTTTGGATAACCTAATTAATTAGATACAATTTATTTGAGTAATTAATCTTTAATTCCTCTACTATTAAATAAATAGAAATATTTATTTATATAGTTCATCTTTTAATTCTTTTATCTTTATCATATTATTTCATCTTAATTTAATAAACGAACTAAATACTTTGTTTTATTTAATTATGGAATTCTTCTATTTCTTCCATCTTAATCTAATAAATGGACTTCTATAGTTTTTTTTATTAAATTAAATATCTTCTTTTCCCAAATTGAATAAATATAAATATTCAATTGAAATATATTCTATAGCTAATCATTATCATTTAGACATCATCATATAGGATTAGATTATTGCATTTAGCAACATCTCATTTTCTAGATTGGCATTTTAACAGTCATAATGCTTACTTTATCTGAGAGCCCCATGACTTAATAAATCTTTGGATATGGAGAGTAATATGACGCTTTCAGTAGATTCTTGCTTTAAATTAGTTTAATTGTTGTTTGAATCTTTGATATAATTTCTTATTGATTGTGTTAGTTGATCATCTACTCACATTTTACTCACACACTCCTCAAGCATCACTCCTTGCTTTTACAACTTTTTCCTTAAAAATAGCAATGACATCTCAGAAAATTGTCACGTCGCCATTTAATTACATTAGTCATCTCTTTTTTGACAGTCATCATGTATCGCTACTCTGGTTCGTGCTCCTTCAAGTGAATCAGTGATGTGCTAAGAGTCAGTGATGAGGGGAATATTCTATCAGAAATTCCATCGCCCATCACTGATACATACTTTGGGAATCCATTTGAAACTACGATGGCCATAAATGACATGATGGATGCAAGGCATAACATTGTAATCGCCCATCACATATTTTCTTTTTAATGATTACAACACATCAACGATGAAGAACCCCAAGCGACTAGGTAGGATCAAACCACATGTCCATAAGACAAGATCAAGGGATGAGAAAGAGTCACCCTTGACAATACTTCATATCGGCGATGAGATACTTGAACATAGGACCTCATCATGCATTGTTAATACATAGCTAAAAACTTACAAGCAATTAGCAATGGCGAGAGAACTAGTGATATAGAGGATACTGCCTATATCGCTCATCGCTACTTTGAAAACCAAGGTTGAAACTCCATCTGTGATGAACGATATGAAAGGAAACCATTCATTGTGCATCATGGATTCATGTCCAATGATCAAAGGAAAATTCACGACAAGCGATGAACAAGGTGATAAAAAAGAACATAAGTGGATCCATTCCGCACGTACTCACAAGTTGTTTTGAAAAGGGGACCGCCTAGGAAAATGTAAGGAAAGGTCTCAAAGAACTTTAAAAACCATTTTATTCAAAGAATGTAAAGGCCAAACAAGGTCAATCAATCAACCTTATAAAATAAAATATTTCTCAGACCTAGGCACGGGGGGGCGGTTACTTCATGAACTCCAATGGCTCAAGTTTTTTTCAACATGACCAGGAACCGATGCTAAGAGGTAAACACCAAAATATAACATTTAAAAGGATGCAAGCTTAAAGGTTATTAGAAAGGGTTTTAGCAATACAAACCCTAAGGCATGACAATGGACAGAACCCTAAGGCCCAGGACATCAGGATAGCTGAATTTTGCAAAATTTTCAAAGGGAACATAAAGCATTTTTAGGGGTTCCACCATGACTCATCAATGCATCCATGAAAATAAATTATAACAAATAGGTAGAATACCTATAGTGTAGAAAATTGTATACCTTTATAATTTCACACTTTGATTGCATCCCCTTAATTAATTAGACTTAAATAAGCCTCTAATTGAACAAATTATGTATTCCAAAGCCTTGTTATTCCTGTTTTCCAAAAGGGAAACCTATATTGAACAATTTCCAACATTAATTAAATCACCATGAAAATTGAGTGTCCTAGACTTAGGTCCTAGGACCCATTTGCACAAGGGCGAATGGGTCCCCTTTAAATCCTTGGAACCATTTTTAAATGGACCACAAATATCGGGGTAGAGCTTTTGGCAATAATAGGAATTTTTCAAAAAATTCTTACTATTCTGGGTTGTATTCGGCTCTCCTTCATTCAAATCAGCCTACCCAAGGTACTTTTACATGGTCTTTTGTTGTAGCATCACAAAGATCATTTCCTTCAGTAGTGGATAAATCTTTTTCCAAGTCAAAAATGGGGAGTTTTGCTCAATCAAGGGGATCACAGAGTTATTATGGTCGGATCAATTATTTATGTCATGGCTCCAAGTGCCCTATTGGGAATGCTTGTCCCAGGAGAATGCTTATTCAGGGAAAGCAAACCCCTTTTGATATTTGTAGGTCAGATTTTGTTCAGGATGAAGTTTCTCGATCTTGGGAAAATGTTGTCTCTGCACGTCAGACTCCAACGTCCTTCCCTAATAATATCCCTATTCGATCTGGAGCTCCCTTCATTCCAAATTCTAAAAAAATTGCTTCCATGGCAGATACGCCTGCTTCATACCCAAATAGCATAGCTCGAAGGCATGAGGATTGCTATCAGGTTCTTCATTTGCAACTAAGGAATGCACATCATAATAAGGTAAACTACTTGCCTAATGTGTCTCATTCAAATAATGTTTCAATCATGGATAATGTGCAACAAAAAGTAGACAAGAAAAAAATTGGAAAGAAATGGATTCGTAAAGAGGGTCCTCTTCAAAAGTCTGTAAATGAAACTGGATATGAGGGTTTAGTTCAAATTTCTCTGCCTAATGAAATATTAGATGCACAAATACATGATCTCAAAGACCATGCATTAATATGTAAGTTTTGGAATTTCCTACCTGCTATTGAAATTTTAAAGGATCTACTTTTCTTTGAATGGGATAGGGCTAATTATATTTTTTACATAGATTAGAGTAATGGTTTCGACATTGTGTTTTTTTCCACCAAGTTGTAGAGAGATTTAATTCTAAAAGTTAAATCATGGGTTTTTTAGGGTTCTAGGTTATTTACTCAGGCATGGACTCTAAATTTTGATCCTTTTTGTATTGTCATTCATTTTGTTCCTTTTTGGATCCAATTACCCACACTTCCACTTGAATATAGGGAACCACCTATTGTGGAAACAATTGCTAATTATTTGGGAGTTTTTGTATGTCATGACATGGATTTTTTCATAAATCCAAACAAGTCGATTAGGGTTTGTGTATTGTTAGATACATTAAAGGAATTTCCCTCATTAATTAGAATTCAATCAAAGTATGATTTTTGGAAGAATGCAATTCTAATTGAGAACCCAAATAATGTTTGCACTGCCTTCCATATATTGGGTCATTCTTCCCAACAGTGTGTATAGAGTATTGATGATTTAAGGGATTCGCCTCTATCTAGTAGCCATATAAAAGATTATATAAATGAGTTGGAATTAGTTGCACAGAAAAGTGCTCCTAATTTAGCTCAAACTGTCATGACAGTGTATTCATCTTCTTCTTTGTCTGGGGTCCTTAAGGTGAAGTCGGATTTAGCTCTATTTGATGATTCGATTAGGAAGGGAAGGGAGATTTTCTTTCAAAGTTTCCTCCTATCATGTTGGGATAGAATTCAAAGAGTCCTATTTGCAAATTTCTTCTAGAGGTTGTTAGTAAACCTTTTAAGGATACTAGATCTTTTTAAAATGGCAGGGGTTTAAATTTCGTTGTGAATTTACCTAAGGGATGGAAAAAAATTTAGATTTTTTACCTTGGGAAAGATCCTTGTGCTTGTACATACCAAGCCTTTCTATAGGAAATGAGCAGCAGTTAGATGGTATAGTCTCAAAGTTGATGTGGGAGAATCCTTTGTTACCTACTTCTATTAGTCACAGAGAAATTTTAGAGTCACGAGTTCCACTCATGACCTCTCATAGCGAAGATGCTATGGTTGGTTTGGGTTTGTATGACACACACACTATGGATGAGTGTGACAATTTGGAGATTTGGGAAGACCGTATTGTGTAGATGGTAGGATCCACCCTTTTTGATGAAATTGCTGAGAAAGTGGTCAATAAAGAAGGGGAATGTTTGATAGAAAAATGTGATAAGATTTTTCCATGTTCTTCAACAATGATTGCAAATGAAATACAAGGTATAGTAGAGCAATCATTAAGGAGAGATGATATAGAAGTTAAGGATAATAGTGGATTGATTGGCACTGATTTTGATTTTTCAAAACATTTATTTTTCAGTCAAATTCCTCTTGAGTTTCCTATAATTAAATCACCTCGTAAAAGAGGAAGGAAGTCAAATGCAGTTAAATTGTAGGAGGAAATTGCTTCAGGAGTACAACTAACCTTGGATGGTAGCATAAAGAAAAGATTGAGGGGAGCATGATGCTCTCCTCCATCGACATGAAAATTGTCTCTTGGAATGTTAGGGGCATTAATGACCCTAACAAAAGAGCCTAGGTCAAGCTACAAATTAATTCATCAAGGGTTGATATTTTTCTATTACAAGAGACTAAGTTGTCTAAGGAGAGTTTGAAAGCATAATTGTCAAGTGGTCTATTTGGAAATCTTGTCATTTTGTTGCTCAAGGAGCATCTGGGGGATTGTTAATTTTGTGGAATACTAAAACTGTTCAGATTAAACCCATTACTAACACCCCACACTGGAAATTGGTGTGTGTTACCCATTTCGATTTAACCTTTTTTTTGGTTAATGCGTATGCACCAAATTCAACAGCAAGTAAGCAAAATCTTTGGAAAGAGCTTGAATTAATTTTTGAACAATCAAGGGTAGAAAAAGTTATACTTGCAGGAGTTTTTAATGCAATATTGTCCCCTCATGAAAAGATGGGAGGAATTATACCTCCTCATAAGATAGTGGAAGATTTTAATAGGTTTGTTCATGATAATGCAATTGTTGATGTGCAACCTGAAAAAGGAATGTATACATGGACAAATAAGAGATGAGACTTTTTGCAAATTGTTGTATGGTTAGATGGATTTTTAATGTCCTCAAATTAGGTAGTAGGTAAGTATGTTCAAATGTCTAAAATTTTGCCATGTTCAGGATCTGATCATTTCCCTACTTCCCTTAGTATTGAAGCCCAAGATTCACCTCAAAGGTGGACTGCTTCTTTTAATTTTGAGTCAATGTGGTTTAGGCATAATGAATTTCTGTCATTATTAAAAACTTGGTGGATGCAAGCCCCATATGAGGTAGGATCTATCATGTGTTCAAGAATATATCCCATCAAAAGGATTTAGTTTCTAAACAGTTGGCATAGGTGAATGAGCAGATTATAAGTTAGGGGATAACTCCTCAATCTTTTGAGCAACAAAGAAATTTACAAGCAGAATGGGAAGAGTGAGTATTGCATGAGGAATTGTATCAGTGATAGAAATCTCATGAATTGTGGCTTAAAGAAGGTGATAAGAACACTAAATTCTTTCATATGCCAGCTCAGGTTAAGAAAGCTAAGAATGTAGTGTCTCGCATTCAAAAAAGTTCATCAGATAAATGGCTAAATAATGAAGTTGACATTCAAAATGAAGGGGTTAAATTCTTTTCAAATATGCTATCTGCACTAATTCAACAATCAGATCAGATTGAGGTTGATAGAGAGGATATGTTACAAGCAATCCCTACTCTTGTCACTGACCAAGATAATGTACAACTCAATAAGCCATTTACTATAGATGAAGTGAGAGCGGTTGTTTTTTCACTCAAGGCTGATAAAGCTCTAGGTCCTGATGGATTTACAACATTATTTTTTCAAAAATGTTGGGATTTCATAGGAAATGATCTTCTCAAGGCATTGGAGGAGTCTAGAACTTCTTCATTCATGCTTAAACAATTTAATGTAACACACATTGCATTAATTATGAAGGATAAGGATTCCAAATCTTTTTCAGAATTTTGGCCTATCTCCCTTTGCAACATAGTTTATAAGATTTTTACCAAAGCAATATACCTTTGCTTGTTACCTATCATTCCAAAATTAATCTCAGAAGCGCAAGGGGGTTTTTTTCCAGGCAGGGAGACAATGGAGGGTGCTTTGGTGGCACATGAAGTTTTGCACTCTATTTCCTTACAAAAAATTCCTTCCTTTATCATCAAGCTTGACATGATGAAAGCTTATGATAAAGTGGATTGGGATTTCCTAATGCGGGTACTAAGGAAATTTGGCTTTACCAATAGATGGTTCAAATGGGTCCTTTCTTGTTTAAAGGGAGCTAAGTTTTCAGTGTTAATTAATGGTAGAGCATCAGGTTTCTTTAGTTCCACTCAAGGAGTGAGGCAAGGGGATCCATTATCACCCTTTTTATTCATCATATTAGTTGAGGCTCTTAGTAAGACAGTTAAACAATCTCATTCTCAGGGGCCATGGAAAGGCATTGCAATACCTTGTACTGAATTGTCCTTAACTCACTCTCTATTTGAAAATGACACATTATTATTTGGAATAGCTCAGATTCCAGGGGCTAAGCATATTAAATATGTATTAGATAAATATTCACATGCTTCAGGTCAACAAATAAATGTGGAGAAATAAAAGATTTATACTTTTCATATTAAATCAGGTTTACAAAAGAAAATTGTTAGTCTTTTGGGGTTCCAAACAACTGATTTACCTTGTAAGTATCTTGGAATTCTATTTTTTTCAAGGGAAAATAAAATGTCTTATTGGATTAGCATCATCCATAGTATTCAAAAGAGAATAGCATCTTGGAAGGGTAGATGGTTGTCACTATCAAGTTGAATCTTATTGATTAGATCAGTCATCTTTGCCATCCCAAATTATTTTATGGTAGTGTTAAAAGCACCAAAATCTATCATTTTGATAATTGAAAAAATAATTAGGGGTTTTTTATGGAAAGGAAACATTGATAACAAAAAGAATATCTCTCTTCTCTCATTAGAAAATATGTGTGTAGAGAAATCCAAAGGGGGTGCACGTATACACAACTTTTCAGCACGAAATCAGGCATTGGGGGAAATTTTAGTGTGGTACATGTATGGTAAATCACAAGCAAAATGGTGTAAAGCTATGCAAACCAAGTACTTAGACAATATGGATCCACACAAAAAATTTACAGTTTCAAATCTGCCACTAGGGTCAATAATGTGGAATTTCTTGGTAAAATGTAGAAAGGTACAGTCATCCCATATCTTACTTGGGAAATCCATGATGGTTTAAAGGAAAAAATTTGGGAAGATTTTTGGGGAGGTCATGCACATTTAAACTCAAATAATAATCTGCAAGTTATTCAAATACTACTCAAATCAAGTTAGGGTGACAAAGTAAGTGATTATTTTGACAACATAGATGATTGTACTGGAAGGGTAAAGTGGAAAGATGTATCTAGTATTGTTTTTCCAAATGATCAAAAAGAGGAGTATACAAGCATTATAGGTGACAAGATTGTATATTGCTTAGGAAAGGAGGATAAGTTGTTATGGGCACCATCAAAAACTGGAGATTATACAGATAAAATAGGTCATAAGGCAATAATGAACCAAGGGGAAGGTGTAAAGCCACAAAGATCCCTATCCTTTTGTTGGAATTCCTCAGTACTTCCAAAGGCTGGTTGTTTTTCATGGCTAGCCATTAAAAGATGAGTTTTGACAAGTGATAGGCTTACGAAATTTGGGATTGCAACTCAATTTAAATGTGTCCTCTGTGAAGATGAGATGGAAGATATAAATCATCTTTTTATTCATTGTCCTTTTGCATCTCATTGTTGGTCTTTTATTAAATAAAAACTAATTTGGTATGCCCCACTATCGAAAAAATTGTGGGATTTATTCTCAAGCTTGCCAGTGTTGTACAAATCTGCATTATTTGCTTGCATATGGAGAGTGATTACTTCTGTAGTTTTATGGACCATATGGTGGGAAAGGAACAGAAGAATTTTTGGAAATGAAAGAATGAAAATTGATCAAGTATTGGAGAAATTGGAGTCTCCAATAACAAAGATATCAAATGCGTATGTTCTTAAGACTAAGCATGTGGGATCACTGTTCACAAATTGGGACTCAAAGATGATGCAAAAGTGGAATAAGATTGTTCTTCCATTCAAGGAAAGTTTACACTAGAATCTAAGTTGCAAATTAGATAGAAGAAAAATTCTTTGGATTCCACCTATGGGAAGATATTTCAAACTAAATTTTGATGGTGCCTCACGTGGAAATCCAGGTTTGTCAAGGGTAGGTATTGTTATAAGAAATCACAAAGGATTCCTAATCTCAGCAAAGTCAGTTAAACTCCTAAAAGGAACAAATAATGTTGCAGAAGCACAAGCTTTACTTCATGGCTTGCAATTAGCATTAGATTTGCAAATAAAAGATTTGGAAATTGAAGGTGATTCGTTAATTATTGTTAATGCTTGTAAGGAAAAAAAATCTTTTGTTGGAAAATTAGATATGTGTTGCAATAGGTATGGTCCTTGATGGATAAGTTTAGGTCTATGTAGATAAAACATACATATAGGGAGGGTAACCTGGTGGCAAATAAATTTGCAAATGTTGGGTGTGAACAAATTCAAATTGAGCAAATTTATGGAAGTAATATGCAAGATCTAGCAATGGATTTAAAAATAGTTATTGAAAAGGAAATGATTACTAGCAAGGGGAGTGGAGGTAATAGTATATATGTATGATTAAACAGTTTCTATATACCAAGAAGATACAAGTACAATATAGTTTTTAATCACAAAGGCACTTACTTAGTATGGGTCTAAAAGAGGAAAGTATTTGAGCACTATGATAAAGATAGAAACATATGGGGATACTCTTAAAGTGCTAAAGTTGTCGGTTTTCATTTTTTGCACATGTTCTCCTTAGAAAATTCCATCATTATCATTATACAGCATCAGCCAGATCATTGTTTTTTGGTCAAGTCATTTATCCCCTATCGTGCATCAATGTGTGTGAATTCTAGATTATGTAGCTAAATCAAACTTAATCAGTACAAAGAAAATGTAATTTGTAGAACAAAAATATGAAATGGCATGTTCTTTAAACTATTGAAGAAAGGAGGATATAATCTTTCACATGATTATATGCGTTGTGGCTTGAATTTATCAAAATAAATTTTAACAAGAAGCTCATCGACCGTAGCAGAGGTATGTATTTTAATTAACAAGTGTCAAATTTTTGCAGGTCTTAAAAAATTGGATGCGTCCATGGCTAAAACATCATGAATTTGAGTTGGTTCAAGTGTGGAATAGGACTCTCTCGCATGTGGCAGATTTTAATTTGCTTCTATTTTTTTTTTGGAAAAACTTTGAGTTCCATTTCTATAAAAGTGAAGGGTTGTGTAGACATTGTTCATTATGCAAAGGCGGATGTTAATTGGTAGGCTCAGCATAATTTAGGATCAAGTTCAGAATGATGTAATGCTTGGCTACTATTTTGCGGGTGTTGTGTGGTCAACTAAAAAAGAGATCTAGGTTTCCATCCCAGTGGCTTCTTTCTCAGGTATGCTTTATGCTTGGAAGAAAAAGGATATAATTTTACTTCTTACACATTTCTAGATTTTTTTTACGTGTCATTCATTTTATTTAATTCCAGTAATACACTTTGAGAAAATACTGGTTGGTAGAACATAAAGTGATTCAGTGTGTAATATCTCCACACTATGTTAAGACATTGCTGGTAAAAGTTTCAATATTGTGGTGAAAATTTTGCTAACTGGATTTTTTGTTTAAGGAAATTCTCAGAATATTATTGTTATCCAATTTAGTTTTTTGGGTAGTGTATTGTGCAGGGGCATTGTGCTTTTCACAAACTTTTGTTGCACTCAAACATCTTCAGTCTCATTTCTATTTGCATATTGCATCATGGAGTTTATGCCACGAAATTATAAAGCTTTGTTTCCCATTCAAGAGTGGGAGTTGCCATTCTCCAAAGCTTTGGAAAGGGATCATCTTTCACATATTTTCAACACTGATTTCCCACCTATTTATAAGTGTTTCAAGACTTCGATAGGAAATGAAATTTTGCTTCCTTCAGCTCAGAGACTAATTTTTTCCTTTAGATCTAGTGTCAATCTTTGTTTCAAATGTGTTGGATCTAAATCCAAACTATCAGGATATGGTTAAACTTTCAAATATAGTCATCAAGTGTTCTTGCAGGATAATGCTCTACTTAAGAGCATACAAAAGTATAATTTCTAGAAAGGGGAAGCATATGTGGGTGGGATTTTTCCCAGGCACTACTTGCATCACAAGGCTTGCTACTGAAATCTATACATTGCAATGAAAATATCATTGGAGAATGATTCATCAAGTCACCTATATAGAGCACTAGCTCGCCATCATTTTGAAGTAGGAGATGATATGGTGAGAAGCTTCAAAGCAAAATATCATGCATTGTCATTTCTACTAACTCATCATCTTCATCATGAAGATAGCTCCAACAAACAAGAGGAAAAGTAGAAAGAGGTGGTGAAATCTGCAGAGTCTCAAGTTGAACAAATTAATAGGAATGCACATCAGGTCAGGCCAATTCCAAAAATACTAGATATGAAAATTACTGCAAATTCTCATTCAACTCCACCGGCACATTAGAGCATGCACAAAGGGGAAAGGATGGAAATCTCGTCTATAGGAAATGCTTGAAAGCATGAACATTTTAGAGCACTACAGAATTAGCTTATATTCAACTTTTTTTTGAATCTAACAAGCTGATATGGTACTTGAAAGCATGATCATTTTGGAGCAGTATAGAATCGGCTTATAATCAGCTATTTTTTGAATATAACAAGTTGATATGGTACAGGGTTCCCTAGAATTTTGACAAGTTTGAACCTGCTTGAAAGCATGATCATTTTGGGAGCAGATTTTTTGTATATATCTAAACTGATATCATATAAGTTTCCTTAGAATTTTAATTTTGAACTTGAAAGACATTATTATTGTAATATGTTACATTATTATATAACTATATTTAGTCGGCTTATAGCCTTTTATTTTAATTTTTTTTTTGGTGACATTTTAATGATTCAAATTCAAATTACAAGTTTTGACTTTTTGAATCTAATTATTGGGGAATTAGATAAACACCTATAAATACATAGTTATTTTAACAATTCAAATCTGAGCAATAATCTAGCATTAAGGAAAATTTCACAAGAGAAAATATTATTGTCAAGAGAATTGAAGAGTAGATTTATCAGCCATCTACAACAACAATCAAGATGATATCATCATGTCAAAATTCATGTGTATTCATGTCATGTTTTTGAGATAACATTGTGATGTAGGTTTCAAGTATTCAAGCATCAATCAATCAAGCCAATTCATTCAAGATCCAAGTCATAGAGTGATGTGTTTGAATTTAGTCCTCTAAGGGTAGTTGTTAAGGGTTTGGTGAGTCATAACAAGCTTTGTTCATTCATCAATTCCTTAATTTTGTTATTATTTCATTATCAAGGTTTAATTACCAACATAGGATTTGACTAAGGCAAACCCCCATTCACCCAAAAACAAACATTTTTTGCTTCTCTCTTTGTATGTGTATATTTACAGGTGAAGGACTAAAATTTGATCAAAGGAGAAATTTTGCAAAGTTGTCAAAGTTATCATCATTGTTGTCAAGCTACGAAAAATCACCTACAAGTTTTATTTCTGACTTTTTGACAATCAAAACCAGAGAAATCAAAAGCTTAGATCTAGGATCAAAGGACTACAAAAACTAATTTTGGAGCCCTAGCTAAGGACCCATTCATCCAGGGGTGAACCAGTCTTGCTACAGGCCTTGAAACCTCTTTTTTATCATAGGTGTACACCATTCTACCCTTCTCATTTCTGCCTACAAATTATCTTTTATGTTTCTGTTATCATAGAATTCTACATTTCAAGTGTTAGGTCATATAGTTCATTTATTTTATGCACTTTAATAAATTCCAAAATATTGTAAATCAGTCATTTCTATCATAAGAAAACAACAGATCCCAATATAGGATTGGCTCACCTCAAGGTTGAAAGTTAATCCTATACCTTGGAGATCTCTTTTTCTAATGAAATTGGGGAAAGGGGTGGTGGAATCATAGGCCATTTCATCATTTAAAATCATTAGTTCCTCTCCCTCTCTTTTTCCATATGTTTTATTTTGGTGAACCCGACATTGTACATCATAAATTCTGCTTTGGAAATCTCTAAACCGCTAGATCTATGCTTTGCATTAGTTTGTTTTGCATCTCATTAAGGGTTTAAAAATTGTATTTTTGTATCATTTAAATTCACAAAAAAAACAAAAAATATTGCATACATCTTGCATATTAGTTGTATCAAGGGTGTATTTTAGTCATTTACATCAGAAAATTTAGTCAAAATTGCATTAAAAAAGTTATCATTTTGTTCACTCTTGTCATCAAATTTCATGTGAATTTAATCATCAAATTCTAAAAAATTGTAAGTGAAAGTATATGTTTGCAGCCTAAAACAAAGAACTTAAACATTAACTCAGAAACTCATATTTTTTTTTTTTCAAACCCACTTATAAAGACCCATTTTCCCTTGGGTGAACCTGTCCTTGTACAAGTGTCTTTTCAAAATTTTGAGCATAAATTTCTCTCTATCTTCTTTATTCCTTGTTGTTTAGAGATCTTAGTTTCAACTTCAGAAGTGGTAGTTTTCTATAATTTCTTGCATTAAGTTTAATTGATAAAAATAAGTGCATTGTTCAAAAGTAAAATTTGCATTCAATAGATGTCATTTTCAAGTTTTTGCATTCTAGAATCAGTAAATCTTATATGCTAGATCTGAAAGTTTCATTGTACTTTCTATTTTTGGGTATTTACTATCTTTATTTAGTGTTTTTTATCCATTTTGGGTGCACTTTTGGTTTAGTGAAACCTGCATGAGTATTACAATGCGGTGTCCTATTGCCAATACTTCAGTGAGATGTAGTTTGAGACTCATGGCATCTCGTTCTAGTATAATAGTTGTAGATCTTAGGTTTTTCAACTCTTTCACTCATATTGTTAACACTAATCAACCCATGTTGGATTCCATCCATAAAATTACATGTCCTATGATTTCCAATCCTATTTATATTCAAACCAATATTTCTCATGTCCCTTAAGAGAATCTAAAGCAAATGGATGAAGCCTTAGAAATATTATAAGACTTTGTGAGTGTTGAATATATTGTCAATATTGTTGTTCCTGTCATAGATAACATGAGGAAAATTCTTGATAATGAACAAGGAATGGAGATTGTTCATAACTTAGAACACATCATTGATAATCATGTTCCTACATTGAATAGTTGTGCTCAAACTTTGGGATACACTCAAAGTCAAGTAGGAAATCAAATTCCTCCCCCTTCAACCATAGCTTCTATTCCTATATACACTCCTTCAATTGTCACCACAACAATGTAACCTACTAGCAACATTGATCCAACTTTAGGTATTTCCATTGGGAATCCTTATAGCTTTGTGAATTCAAACATCATATCTCCTAACCCATCACCTCTCACAAACTTGTAATTCACTTGTCCTCCCAACACATATACACCTCCACCATATTCCCTTCCATCTCAAAATGCAACCAATGATTCCATCCTCAACCAATCTTTGCAAAATGTTTCATTCCTTTAACAACAAATTCCCACATTGAACCAAAATCAAAATAGCCAACCTTCATAATATGTCAAACGAAACCCATTATCCTTAGAGATATTGAGAGCACAAATACAACAAGGCATAGAGACTCCTATATTTGATAAATATGGTGGTAAAGGAGATCCTAGTAACCATGTCTCAGCATACACATCCTTATGTAGTGAATTCATTTTCAAATACAAGCTCTTGGCTAAGCTTTTTCCTAGATCCTTGAAAGATACCACCTTGGAATGGTTTTTCTCTTTATCGAATAACTCAATTCGTTCATTTAATGAGCTTGTTGATTCCTTAACCATTTCCAAAGGCACATTGATTCCAATATGGCCTTACCCAACTTAATACAATGTAAACAAAAGGATGATGAAAAGGCCACTAATTTTATAGCATGTTATCAATTATTTTACTCATAAATTAAAATTAATATTCTTGATGTTGACCTTCAAAGAATGTTCAATGAGAATTTGCACACAAAGATTCAAGATAATCTTAGGATGATGAAATTTCCCTCCACTCACATGTGCATGACTCTCTATGACTATGAGAATTTGGTTAGTCATCGTGAAGCAAAAACTTCCTCCAACCATCCTAAAAAATATGAATTCATGCCTCATAATAATTTCCAACCATTCAAGAAATAAAATAAGGGATTTATACACATAAATCCACCTGAAATAAATCAAAATTTTGAGTCTCACGTGGTTGCTATAAAAACAACAATTCCATATCAATTCAGGGAAAAGAGTAGGAAATTTACCCTATTACCCGATACCCTTCATTCCATCATGTTGCAACTCTTGAGTAAGAACCTAATTACCTTACCTCCTGTTAGACCTCTTGATACCACTAAGCCTTTACCTGTGAACCATAACCCAAATGTATTTTGCCATTATCACTGAAAAAATGGACATGATATAGAATGATGCATGTGTCTTAAAAATATTATGCAAGACCTCATTGATTCTAATCACATCCAGTTGGGCGATGTTAATGATCAAGGAAATAAGTTTGTTTCCCCTCCCAACCAAAATTTACAATTTTTTCCAATCCAATTTTGAATCATTCCATTTCTTTTGTGAAAGCTAGTGATACTAAGAATGATATGATGAATGTTGACAAACTACAAGAAATTACTAATAATAACATGAGTGATTACGAGGAATGATTTGCAAGGTATGAACAACCTCATTGACGTTCAACCTTGTAAGGGCCAAACCAACTTGTCTCTTGACATTACTTTCTCACAAAATGGCATAATTAAACATGCACCTAATAGTCCTCTTTACATCAGTAGAAGAATCAATGACAAGCCTACTAATGGGATATTAATTGATCACGTGTGTGTAGAGAATGTGATCACTAAGGAATTCTTGTTTGTGCATGAAATTTACCAAGATTATTATAAACAATCAAAAGCGTGGATCAAAACACATGATGGTTTTTCTCGCCCTATGATAGGTCCTATTACTCTTCCATTAAAAGTTGGACTGAAATAATTAGATGTCTCATTCTCCATCATCCTGACATTAGATCAATTATGTGTAAAGTTAGGCTATCCATGGCTACACTCCATGGATGTTATCCCATCAGTAGTTCATAAATGCTTGAAATTTCTATTTGGAAATGAGATCTTTATAGTACATCATAGTGGGTTTAATCCTTTATCTTCCTATGGGAACTTTTCATTAGATTTATTTTGGCCTAAACTTATGGAACCTATCAAGCCTCATGAGGACTTATTTTTCAAATCTTATCAAAAGTTCAAGGTAAAGCTCATAGCAGAATTATCCCTTAGAAATATTCCTGAGCTATGGATGTTTCTCCTTCCCAACCTATCATTGATGAACCTATCATTGAACCAAAATCCTTTCCAAGTAACCAAGATAAATCCACCACAAAGCTAGACCACCAAAATTGCTAGCTTCTCGCTCAGAGATGATGCCTTGCATGAGAAGCATATGTTTCATCTCTAGTCCCTTTAGGATCAAAGAGGGGGCATGCAATGATTTCTTGGTTTGCAGGCAGTTGAATTCACAAACTTGGTTAGTTGTAGTTGGTATATGGACATGATACAAAATGATGCATGTGTAATGTCCCCATTTTCGGTGTCCTTATTCAGGGTAGTTTGGTTTTGACTCACTTACTATTTTTAGTAAGTACTATACTTAGTAACTAGTCTTAGCAGTAGATGGAAACTATATTTAAACAATTTTTGAATATCATTAGAGGGGATCATAAAAATTTCTTACAATCAAAAAAACATTGTCTTGTCTAGATGGCACCTATTTTAAGTAAATTAGATAATTATATAGAGGGTTGTAACTATAAGAGACCAAGAGATAACCATACAAATCCTTTTGTGCCTCCTAAAATCAAAGAATTTTATAAACCTAAAGAGAAAATGGTTTCCCAACCCTCAATGGTTCCTTTTGTTCCTCCCTTATGAGAAGAAAAGAAGCCAATGGTTGATAAACCCACTTCTACACCATCACAACTTGAAAACCATGCAAGAAGAAACCAAAATGCTAAAGAGTGTAGGTGTAGATGTCGTTCTATTGCTTGTTAGGTAGAAGAAAACAACAAACCAAACAATCAAGATAAAAAAATAACTCAAACAAAGCATGATGATACTCCACAGGTTCACCACAACATGAAACCTCTATATCTACACCACAACAAAAACATAAACCTAGAATGGAAATTAACATTAGAACTCCTGTTGTGATTAACTTAGATGATGATGATAGTACTAAGATTGATGAATAAGTATATGGTGAATTGAATTTGTTGTTTACCACTTCCTTGAATTTGGATGGGGGAAAGTGTGATGATCCTCCTAACAAGAGTGGATCACCATGTGTTGAACCTAGTGATTGTCCTAGTATGGCACTTATCGTTGCCCCTTTGGCTAGTTATTTTCCTTCTATATATAATGAGAAAGGTTGGGATGTAGATGACCTGCTTTAGGTTGGCTTGCATGTGACATACTAGTATTTTCTTTATCTTCTTTTCATGTTCTTTATGATTTCATGTGTGTATTGTGATCCCCCATATCATATCACTTGGAATTTATTTATGTGTACGAGCTTTATTTCGATGACCCTTGTCACTTCATTGGTGCAAGGATACAAATTCCAAGTGAATTTTTTGTGATATTCTTCAATTTGTATATTCCTTCTTCTATATGTCGTAAACCTTATCTTTTATCTTGTCTTGTGTTTTCCTTTTGGGGAGGATGTAAGGCGTTGAGACATTTAGGTCTCTTCCATGTTGGCCCAAAAGCTTCCCTTTTTTTCACTCTCTATGTCTTTCCTCCTTTGTGCTCATTGTTCGACAAAGTATTTGGGAAATGATGATAGTTCCAAGCTCTATTATATCATTGTAGCAAAGACATGTGCTCACCCCGAATCCGTGGATCCTTTATGTGTTATGTTTGGATTGCACATGGGTGCAACCTATTTTTTCATGAAGTGTCTTTGTTTGGAAACATATCATTAGCATAGGGCTTTATAAATAAGCTCTCATGCCTTCTTTGGCATTTATCATTTTCTACTTTAAATTAATTGCTCATAGCATGGTGTTTACTAATTTCTTTAAAGTGGGGGCATTCAGTCCCCCACTCATTATTGGCATAATTGTGTGACCTCTTTCAAAGTGTGGTCTTCTTAGTTTTTGTGACATGTCTTCTTAGTAGTGACATTGGGTTTGATTTCCTACAAGAGTGTAACCTTTCTTGGCATGTGGCATTCCTCTTGGTGGTAATGCTATGGTTCACATTCCCTTGTTAGTGTAACTAAATTAATTATTACACTAGCATAAGTTAACTTAGATCATGCATCATTTAGTCCTAGGTTATATTTTAACAAATCATTTAATAAATGGGATAATATTCCCTTTCATGTTTGTAGAGATAAGATTCCTTCTAGAAGATGAGTTGTCCTTCTAGAACTTATCTCAACATTTAATAATTTTCTAGATAGGGTTCACATGTTGTCACATGTTGTTAGATCATGACACATGGCAACATTTCATGCATCTTAGTTTTTCTCTCTTTCCTATATAATCAGGAAACCTGTTCATTTGTAACATATCAATTAATCATATCATCAATATAGAATCTTCATTGTGCATGCCTAAGTTCAAACACTTTCTGTGTGGTTGATTATCTTTCCTAGCAAAGGTCCTCCATTGAAGACTGCAGCTTCAGGGACCTTGTGCATCCATAATCTCAACATGGTATCAGAGCATGTTGAATTCTAACATGGTATCAGAGCTTGTCCAGTGAAACATCAACCCTCGATCAAGAAAGTTGGTATGTGAGATTCTTTGCAGGCTTGAAGGTTTCCATTGAAGGCTACTTGATTCCACCTGGGGACCAAGCTGATTTCTGAAGTAGATAGAGTTAGATCTAAGCTTGCCATTATCTTCAGAAGGCCTCAAAACCCTAGGATCACCTGCCCATTCATCAAAATTGGATTCATCAACCAAGGAGCCATAAGAGGTATTTGGGTTTACAAAATCAATTGGTACGATCCGTACAAATTTGCAGTAAAAAATCGCCCCTGTCAGTTGTCCTCTGAGGCAAAAAAATTTTAGTCGTAGGCCATTTTGCTATCTCAAAAACACAGGACTTTTGTTATTTGTTTGGCAAAAAAATTATTATTAGGGCAATTTATATAGTTGCAAAAAAAATACACAGATCAACTACAAATATATTTCATCGTCGAAATCATATACTAATGTTTTGGGGTTTTTGTTTTTTTAAATCCATAAGCATATTGTATGGATTTTATTTGTTAAATCCACGGGCTTATATTTTTTTCTGCAGGATTTTTTATAGTCGGCATTTATTTTTGAATTGCCATTTGTGGAAATATTCAAAAATTATATTTTTTGGCCCATTTAAATTCATTGTTTACAGAGATTCTCCGTCGGCCACATTGATTGCAAGGAGGTACGAGGTACATCATTTTCCAGGCCTCATTCTTCATTCATCGCCGACATATCTACCAACCCATTTACACCCACCATCGGTGTTCTTGTCCCAACAAGCTCGTTCACCGCCGACTTCATAGTCGGTCGTTGTTTGTCTGTTGATTACTCTCCTCCCGCCGACCCATGTCTTTCCTCGGCCCCCGCCGATGACTGCTACAGACAGCTCTGACCCCGGTCCTATCAATGACCGAGGGGTTTGCTCACCGACAGAGCCACGCGCTATCAGCGTTGCCTATATCGCCTCCATAGCTCAGTCAATTCAACTGCTCTAACACCGCTCCTGGTGGAGCACCTTTTTTTTCCATAGCCCGCACCACGATCATATTGGAGACCGAGTGCTAGTGCCCAGGGGGCTTATTTTTGCACCCCGTTAGCCTACAAATTGCCTAATATAGGCATTTTTTTCATTTTATCATAACTTTCACCCACGGTATCAAAATTCAGCAAATGAGATACCGTCAAAAAGAGAATTTTGTCTACTTTCCAGTGGTGCAATCAATTCTATGAAATTTTTCTTGCAGAAAATTCTATAGCCAACTAAAGAAAAAACCCTAATCTGAACTCAAAGGCTCGTAACTTCGCAACCGTTTGTCGGATTTTGATCATTCTAGCGGCATCAGGAAGCATTTTCAGAGTTTTTTTCATCAGTCTAGACCCCTTGATCAATTTTAGCTCCAGGTACTCTTCCATTGATTTTTTTAGTTTGGTGCATTTGTTCAATAACCTGGACATCCTGAAGCTTGGGAAAAAAATTTTGATTCGAGTAGCATCACTTCAGTTGTACATCATATTTGGAAGCTTCTATTTTCTGTTGAAGGTCATTGTCTTTGTTTTTTGTGGAAAAATTTCATTATGGAGCTTGCATATACTTCTTTGGTTATGTTGCACAAGGCTAACTATAAGCAATGGCAAGATGGGATCAACCACCATCTCCAATCACTTGATCTATTGCCTCATTTGTATGGTATAGTTCCCCATCCGAGTGAAGGTATTCAAGAACTTTCTTGGAGTTGCTACAGATACACTGTCTTGGAGATTATTGCTATGCACGTTGATTGTGATGTTTTGAATTCTATTGATCATTGTGATTGTCCTCGCATCCTTTGGACTAAGCTTTGGGAGATCTATGGAGGTTCTAATACTCCACCATTCCTGAATGGTCATGATTCAGAATGTCATTCTTCAGATCAGGTACCCCATGATGATATTGTTGTGCAGGAAGTTGATTGCCTTGAATCTTCTAAAGAGGTTGACAAGGGTCCTTCAGGTCCTTCTTCTCCATCAGAGACAGTTGGTATCCCTTCATAATCAGTGATTCCTTGTCCAGATTCATTGATTGAGGCTTCCACTATCATCATCCATCAGGACACATTTAGTTTTCCATACTTGGCATCATAGGATGGCTTTGTTTCAAGTATCACTGAATTGGCTACTTCTACAGGTTTGGAGGACATTCTTGAGAGGATATCACTCCTCTATTCAGATATTTCTTATCTGAGACTTCTTCTCTGTCATTCCATTCAGGACTTGAGGTTTCTTTAGCATCTACCGTTGGATTGGATTTAGACTTCTTTTAGTAGTTTTGAGGACACTTCATTCAGGGGAGCTATCAAGTCTCTATCATATCCATCCTATTTATCACATCATCATCTTTGGATATTGCTTAGCATCAGTTTTTGCATTGTCTTGATTTGTCATCCTCTTCATTGATTGTGGCATCTTCATCTTCAGGCAAGGAGACATTTGAGCAGAGTTTAGAGACATCATCGGCATCCACCTTCATCCTTCCTTCCTTCAATTCCTATCCAGAATGGGAAGAATCTCTACACTTTCACATGGTTTTTTTCTTCCGAAAGGGAGACAAGTTGTTTGTTGACATTGGATCATGTTTTGTCTTCAGACGCTTACCATCTTTGCAGGTGATCACATCTTTTGGGGGGGGCTATATTGTCTCTCTATTTCCTCTCTATGGGGAGTTATTGTATTGTATCCATGTGATGGATGGTGTCCTTGGGGGCTATTTGGGAGTCCTCCATCCTTCCCATCCTATCTCACATTTTTGCTTTTTCATCTCCTTTTTGGAGAGGGATTTTGTTCCCACTAGGTTTTCCCCTTTTCTCCGATTGTGGGAGATTTTATGCATCTTTTCATGTACATGGGTACCTAACATGGCCTCATAGCCGAGACCCATCATCACCATCTTCGATCATCTTTGCATAATCATTGCATTTTCCTCCCTAAGTTGACCTTATGGGGGGTGTTAGTGTAATTAAATTAATTATTACACTAGCATAAGTTAACTTGGGTCATGCATCATTTAGTCCTAGGTTAGATTTTAATAAATCATTTAATAAATGGAATAATATTCCCTTCCATGTTTGTAGGGATAAGATTCCTTCTAGAAGATGAGTTTTCCTTCTAGAACTTATCTTAGCATTTAATAATTTTCTAGATAGGGTTCACATGTTGTTAGATCATGACACATGGCAACATCTCATGCATCTTAGGTTTTCTCTATTGCCTATATAATCAGGCAACTTGTTCATTTGTAACATATCAATTAATCATATCATCAATATAGAATCTTCATTGTGCATGCCTAAATTCGAACACTTTCTGTGTGGTTGATTATCTTTCCTAGCAAAAGTCCTCCATTGAAAACTAGAGCTTTAGGGACCCTGTGCATCCATAATCTCAACATGGTATCAAAGCATGTTGAATTCTAACATCCCTAAGGTGTGAATATTTTATTCCTAGGCTAATCTTCTCTTGGTGGTGATGTCAAGTGTGATGTTCCCTAAGGTATACCTTTCATGTATTAAGCAAAACCCCTTTGATTACCTTATGGCATTTAAAACTGGTTCATGGCCACTGGGCATAATACAACTTGCTTGCCAGTGGTGCCTTGTATTTCATGATTTTCTAACATAATACAAATTGCTAGCCTTGTGAAACCCTTAAGCATTTGTGTGTGGCACCTTATCAAAGTTACCTACGACTATAACTTTTGGCATGGCTAATGTATGGAATTTTGTAGACCTAGCGTGACTTTTCTATCTACCACCTTTTTGTGGGTACACACTAGGCTATTGTGTGTTACTCACCTTGTTACCTTTGGGCTCACCTAGTGTATATCAGACTGCACTAGCACTTGTGAGCATATTTTTTTGACAAACAACTTAGGCTTGATCCCTACCTTTTGGACAAACAATTGAGGCTCGATCCACCTTTTCTTTTCCTTTGATATTGTATGATTATGTATCTTGTGTCACATTTGCATGCATGTGTCTCTTTGTTCCTTTATTAGTTTTCCATGAGATCTAAGATCTTGGGGGATTGATCATCCTTCTCGATCTTTGTCATCTTATCTTTCCAACATTTGTACAATTGGACCTCTCTTGACTTATTTGTCTACTTTAAAGTGTGAGTTTGAACATAAGTTCATACTCTCCCTAAAGTGGGGGCTAAATGAAGTGTAGAAAATTGTATACATTTACAATTTCACACTTTGTTTACATACCCTTAATTGATTAGACTTAATTAAGCCTCTAATTGACCAAATTATGTATTTCATTAAAGCCTTATTATTCTTGTTTTCTAAAAGGGAAATCTATATTAAACAATTTCTAAAATTAATTAAATCGCCTTGGAAATTGAGTGTCTTGGACTTATGTCTTAGGATCCATTCTCCCAAGGGTGAATGGTTCCCCTTTAAGTCCTTGGACCCATTTTTAAATATGTTTTTGGTTGCATTTTAATAATTCAAATTCAAGTTTCAAGTGTCAGCTTTTGGAATCTAATTTTTGGGGAATTAGATAAACACCTATAATACAAAGTTTTTTATCAATTCAAATCTAAGCAATAATTTAGCATTAAGGAAACTTTCATAAGAGAAAATTTTATTTTCAAGAGAATTGAAGAGAAGATTTATCAGTCATCTACAATAGCAATCAAGATCATATCATCATGTCAAAATTCTTGTGTGTTAATTTCATATTTTGGAGCTAACATTGTGATGTAGGTTTCAAGTATTCAAGCATCAATCAATCAAGACAATTCATGCAAGATCCAAGTTCTAGAATGATGTGTTTGACTTCACTCCTCTAAGGATAGCCATTTAGGGTTTGGTGAGTTGTAACAAGCTTTGTTCATTCATCAATTCCTTCATTTTGTTATCATTTCATTATCAATGTTTAATTACCAACATGGGTCGAACTAAGGTGAACCCCCATTTTTGGCCATTAATTTTTTTAAAGTTCCCTATCAAAATTCTGTTTAAGCTTATGTTATTCATGTAGAGGCGTCCTTTCTCCATGCTTCTAAATCAAATATGAATTCAATCTAAGCATTTCCAACATCATTACTTTTATAGTTATCTCATGAAATTGTAAGAATACAGGGTTTTTGAATAATAAAGCCTCTGAAAGAACTATGACTTTGTAGTAAGTTTTCTCAATGAAGATTGTGAAACCTATCAAATGCATTGGATTAATGAATCTATTTTCATTCGGGAACTCACAAATTAAAAGTATCATTTCTTTCTTTAAAGAGACAAGCAAGAGCATTAGAGAACGAATCATAGTCTTCTTGTCATGTCCTTAACAACTAGTCATTGGTGGTGATGACTTATGTATGGGGGAACTCAGTTCACTTCCCTGATACCAATATATATTTTGACTGCATATTGCTTTAGCATAAGATCTAATACTTGCACAAATACAGTCAAATTCTAACATAAGAGATTGGGGCAATATGATCAACCAAAAGCTTCCTATTATTGTCCGAGTTGCTTGAGGGTTCAAGTTGAAAGTCTGAAAGTGTATGACCTTGTTTGGATGTTTTAAAGATCCTAGTGGTACTCTAACAGGTTCTTGAAACTCTGGAAACCCTTGAAATAGTTACAAGAACTACCAAAATGATCGTTGTGCTATTTAAAATTTGGAGATGAAGGTGAACATTTGGAAAGTAGGTGACATGTTCTTTGAGTTTCAAATTAGTTTTTGAAACCACATGATTCCCTCGATGAACATGGGATTAAGAATAATGAAGTTGTGTAAAGTTGATGCAGGAGCATCCAATGGTGTAGGGCAATCTTGCATCACCCAAAAAAAAATAAAAAAAATCTTTAGTTGTTTTGAGTCCCATGATGGCACTTAGGGGATTTAAGACTGTCAAGCATCAAAAATAGTGAAAAATGAGCACTTACTATTTTTAGTAAGTCAACCAAAATGGGCTCGTATGGACGTGAAAATTTACCCCAAGGAGCAGAGCAAAAAAACATTTCCATTCGTGAAAGAATCACCTCAATACCTTGCACGGTTTGGAAGAAATTAAAGTTTTCGTCTCAAGAAATTTCTCCAATGCAGCTTCAAATTTAGATATAAAACTTTGGAGGCCCCAAAACAGTTCAAAAAGTGGTCAAACCAACATATAGTTGGTTTGTGCATTGTAGAGCTCATAGAGAGCTTTCCAATGATATGCAATAATAGCAAATTGGACACCCGGAACAAAATTTATGGCCCTGCGAAGTTTGTCCTCTTAAAAGTGAATTTCATAAGAATTTCTTCCTAGGCCAGAAATCTAATGGTGGGACTTTTGGCACCAAAACAAAAGGGGAAATTTGTACTTTCTACATTTTAGGGTGGTTATTAGGGAAAATAAAAAAAGTTAAGTAGGGGTTGTAGAAGGAGCCCTAATAGTGTAGATTGTGGTTCCGAATAGTAGATTTTTCTTTTCATAGTTGATTTTTTTATAATGAATCAAGCCCATGAGGCTGTAGCATGTAAGCTTTGAATTTGTAATTGCATTTTCTGAAAATAATTGAAAGTAAGTCAATTTTTTGTCTCCATCTTTTGTGTTGGTATCTATTGTGATTTATGTTGGTTTTGGGCAGTGTGGCCCTCATCAAAAGTGAAAGAGGTGTTTTGCACAAGGAGATATCACAATCTAATGAGACTTGGAAAATAAGTTTTAAAGGCTAGCGATATTTCATAACCAACAGAGGTGTTTGAAATGGTTGCAAGAACCATATAAAAGGCTGACACATTGCTTGCAAGTTGTGCAACATGGGAAATCACAAAAAAGTTTTAAATCACATGCCTAGATCATGATCGTATCCAAAGGAAACTTTGCAAAAGAGTTAAATGGCATACTTTCATTAACCCTCATGCCTAAAAGGAAGAAGAGAGAAAATTACTTAGTGGCGTTTGCATATAGTTTACAAGCCCTCAATAGTGTTTTAGGTGGTTATAATAACTATTCAAACACCCGACACTCCACTATTTTGAAATATAAAACAACAAAATGAAAGTATTGGCGGTGTATTATACTAGTTTATAACCCTTGGTGGAGCCTGAACTGGTTACTAGAACTAGTCTATGACCCGACAGCATAATGGACAGGGTAGGTTTACATTCGAGCATGAGTTTTATATCTTGAAAAATTACATTCTCTATAGAGAATGCATAATGCTTTCATCGTTGTTTTGCAGTGACATATCTTTTGAAAAAGGTTTCATAGACTAAAATAAAGGTCTAGCAAGGAGCAAATACACACCGATTGCCAAAACATTATTGTTGTCTGAACGCCTCAAATAGGTGTTATCTCATCGAATGCAATGGTATCAAATCGAGCACAAAATTGAGTTATTGGAAAGGCTTTAGAAATTTTCAAATGAATGCAGTTGGCATCGAAATATCGAGGATGAGAAATCATGGGCTACATTTGAGTATTGAGAGCTTGAATCCATTCATAGGAAGCAGTCTGAACAAAGCTAATTTTGAAATTTGGGAAGTTTAAGCATTAGTTCGCTATATCTTGGATATGATCACACTTTTGTTTGAGAAGAAAGATAAAGGAAATACGAGCATAATCAAACCTTAGAGAGAAGTTTAATGGATATTGATAAAGGTAGGACTACCATAGCGATAGAAGGTCATGTTACTAGTATAAAGGCAAGTTATATTAATCAAGTGTGAAAAACAGAGAAGATAATTGTTCTATGCTAGAATCTCACATTGTCCAAAATACCATTTAGATCTATTGAATTTGGTTTATTAAGACACACATATAATGTGGGGTTCATAAGCTTAAAAGGAAAATTGAGGAAAAGATTGATTAATTTATAAGCTTGCATCCAAATAAGGGGAGCCACATATGCTTATCTTTTTATAGCAGACAACATGATTCAGTCGAACACTTTTATTGGGGATAGTGGTATAAGAATATTGTAACGTCAAAGGGAAAAAATGGCATTCCTTGTGAATGCTTTGGATTTTCCTGCCAAACAGTCGAGCCATTGCTAGGTATCTTTATGATGTCTTGATAGAGGCCTTTTTCATGTAAAACAAAATTCCACTACTCATAGTCTGCGATGGAGTCATGTTTCTACTTGTCATTGGAGCAGCAGGTGGAGTTGTATTGTTCATTGTTCATATTGGAAAGGTTTGTGTGGCAGTAGTAATTGTTGTTGCAGGGAACCCCTTAATCATTTTATTGGTAAGACCAATGATACTTGTGAGTAGATACCTCTAAATGATCCATTGATGGTGAAACATTTACAAGCCTTTGAAGATAAAGTCACCAAAAAAAGAAGAGATATTGACTGCAGTGGAATTGACATCCACTCTCAGTAACTTGTTTTATAGTATATGACGTGATTGCATTCGAAGTGATCACTAAGAAGAAGCTAAAAGTCTCAGAATATGAGGTTGTCGGTATTGTGAAATTCCTTCTTAGGGTTGGTGTTCTAGGCAGTCCCATGTATCATCGACCTGGTCCTTTGAGGCCTTTGGAGGAAAATAGTATTCCTATTAACCTCAACTATGAACTTTCATTGACATCAAAGGATCTTTTAAAGAGGCCAAGCTTGTACAGAAAATATAAAAGGCTCGATCTTGTATCTTGATGCACAGATAAGCCTTTGCCAGACATTAATGGCCAGGTAGTACCTAATTTTGTGGAATTACAAGAGTTCTCAGTGGGAATAGTTATGAACAAAATTTAATGGTTCAAATCCTACAAATACATCCTTTTCTCAATCATCTGGTGTTTCTCTATCCCCTGATATGCAAGAGTGGTATGTAGTTAACAATGAAAGAAATTCGATCAAAACAGTAAATCTTAAGACTAGAGGGTCAAGACTATTGGCTGGAAGTGATTCGTTATATGCAGATAATCTTTTTCAGTTTGGATCGCAATGGTACTTAAACAAAGGATAGATTCCAAAATCCAACCACCTACTCAACAATGCAATAATTTACCTTTCAATTATTATAATGATCATAGTCATAATATTTTAATTCATGTATACGGGAAATGTGAAGGGCCCTTACTTTTATTATTCATAATCAATTCTTTAAAAAAGAAAAGAAAAGAATTAGTTACAAGGCCAAAGTAGTAATAAGAAAACAAAGAGTCGCCTCTTAAGGTAAACAAGAATTGAAAGGAAATTCAAGGGTTCAAGGGATAAGTATTTTCTTCAGATAATAGATTTTCAAGAAACTGTTACAAACGGTAAAAAGGGGTGCTTGGTTATAGTTGTTTATCAAAGGAAGGGAAGAAGGAGCAATTTTGTTTTCTTCAAAAATAGTCTATGGTACAAAATGATTCTAAATGTGTGAATTCATTATTTGTATTAGGGAAATAAAGGAGATACAATTGCACCTTTCAGGAAAAGAAATAGTAAAACTTCAAGGTGCCTAATATGTTAGCCAACAATCCAAAAACAAACATTTTTGCTTCTCTCTTTGTATATGTAGATTTACAAGTGAAGAAGGAATGAAAGTTGATCAAAGGAGCAATTTTTCAAGTTGTCAAAGTTGTCATCATTGTTGTCAAGCTACAAAAACTCACTTGCGGGTTTTATTTCCAACTTTTTAACAGTCAAACCTAGAGAAATCAAAAGCTTAGATCCAAGATCGAAGGATTGCAAAAACTAATTTTGGAGCCCTAGCCAAGGACCCATTCACCCAAGGGTGAACCAGTCTTACTACAGGCCCTGAAACCTACTTTTTATCAGAGGTGCACACCATTTTTCCCTTCTCAGATCTGCCTACAAATTATCTTTTCTATTTTTATTATCATAGAATTTTGCATTTCAAGTGTTAGGTCATATAGTTCATTTAGTTTATGCACTTTAATAAATTCCAAAACATTGCAAAACATTCTTTTTTTTATAAGAAAACAACATATCCCAATATAGGATTGGTTCACCTCAAGGTTGAAAGTCAATCCTATACCTTGGAGATCTTTTTTTCTAATGAAATTAAGGAAAGGGGTGGTGGAATCCTAGGCCATTTCATCATTGAACATCACCAGTTCCTCCTCATCTCTTTCTTCATATGTTTCAATACCATCCTTTATCTTTATTATATTTTCATTAAAACTTTCCCATCACGGTTGCAAATTTGGATGATACATAATATTTTATTATCACAAAAAACACATCAAATTTAGGTTCAATACATGTTGAGAATTTCAATTAACTTAATTAGTATTCAAATTGTGTGCCTGTTTTGGTGTTCAAATTGGATTTGCCACATTGTAAATTACTTTAATTGTATTTAAAATTTCAATTAACCTGTGTTATATTGTTATCATTAGCACATCTCAATCAATATCCATAAGAACAACCTTTTGCATCTAAAATTAGTGTATTCCTCAATCAGTATATTAGTTAGCAACTTTATCAACAATGTATAATGAAATGAAAATAAATCTTATTCAAAAGAGGAAATCAAGTTACTCCCTTCATTCCAATAGCCTCTTTAGGTGTCTTTCAAAGAATTTGAGTTAGGCCTTAAAGAAAATAGGTATGTGGAAAGATGCTCCTAAAATTTGATGGTGAATTAAAAATATTGTGGTATTATACAATATTTTTTTAATCTAGTCACCATTGTTTTGTAGAAATTAATTTGTGGATTTGACTTTTAAAAGCTACTAGTTGTATCTTTTCTTGATTGTTACACATTGTTGCTCTTTATTCAACTTTAAACAACAATGCAATGCAAATACAAGATAGAAAAAGATTCAAAAATGGAAATTCAATGTTATGTATAGTTTTTTTAGTTGCTCTAATTTATGTACAATCTTTGGGATTGATCAATAATATCAAACTTTATATAACTGATTTATTATTAACATTGTATACTCCATGAATGCCAAAATAGGAATGATCAGTAAAATAGGAAACAAGCAACTCAAATTTAGTTTAAATCTCATGGAATTGCATCTATATAATGACCCTATATTGTAGTTGTAAAAAAATAATTGCTATTTGTTCTAAAGAGAGTAGAAATATAGAAAAATAGTCTCAAGTGAAACCTATGGGCAAACACAGAAAAATATACAATTTTCCTAAAAAAATGATTTGAAAAACCAAAAAAAAATTAAGAGTTCAATACAATAAGTCATCTTAAACATCCTTCATCCATATATTCCCTAATAACTCAATGAAAGTTCTCAGATCAAGATAAATTAATTAGTTAGATAAAGTAATCATTAGGATCAATCATGGTCAATACTTTGTCCATGTCAAATTATATAGCTCTAGAAAAAGTGGTTAATAAGTTTGGACTCCTTGGAAAGATAAAATCCTATTTACCCTTCGAACATAGTTTTCATAAGGACGTTTAATCATCATATGCATAATAAACATAGAATAATTAGTGGGACTTAAAAAATATCTTTCTCAACTAACTCATTCAAATATTTTTGGTGTGCGGGTGGACACTTCATAATCATAGCTCAATACAAAAAGAGATTTTTCCCCCTCATCCAAATTGCATTTTCTTTACTCGATTTACATTACTTAGAATAAAATAACATAACTTCTTATTGCTCACACTATATAGCTTTCTACTAAAATGGGCTAAAAAAAATTCTTCTAAAAAAATCTTGCTCCAATACATAAGAATGAAATAAATTACAAATAAGTGATGCATGGTAAACTCATCTACAAAAGGTCAACATCAACTACAAGTAATAAAAAAATATCAATGGTTAGCAAATTAAAAAAACTCAAGGCATTAAAAAATATTCTCAACATTAAAAACAAATATATAATATAAATATTTTGTAAATTTAATTTCTATTTCAAGACTATGTTTATGATCAACAATAATTTTAGATGTTAGTTTTTGCATAACAAGAATATTCCCACTTAACATGTATCAAAATATTTGTCAATTGCATGAATTCATAACAAACTCAAATATATGGAATAAACTTCCTTCTCTACTCTAATTTTTATATTACTTGTTGTTGTAGAATGATCTAGATGATGTTCAATGTCCCCAATTCTATACTCAACAAAATCAATGCTTAACATGTTGATGGACATGACACCAAGTTTAGTATAATCACTCATGTCAAGACTCGCCACCTAATGTTGTATCAAGACCTATAAATGATTAATAATGATTAGTACACACTTATGATGTTGTATAAGTACTTATAAATTCAACTATATATCTCTTGTCAAATTTATAGGGTATTCTATATAAATTACAACTGGTGTAACCATTACACCTCTTTTCAATACAAGTGCTAGTTTAACTTAAGTTATATAAAAAAAAACTTTAAATTATATTCATAAAAAGGTTTTTTTATTATGTTTAAATTTAACCAATTGTTGTTTTATTATAAAAAATAACTTTAACTTATATTTTATTATGAAAAATGTTATTTTAAAAGACGAACCAAAAGCAATGCTAGGAATAGGATCCAAAATTAAAAAATAAATTTTGGAGGGAAAAGGAAAAAAAGAATAACTTTTTTTCTTGAAAAACCTATATAAGGAGAGTTTGAGGAATGGAAAAGGTTACACATTCATATTATTAAATTTATTTCTCATGAGATTGAAAATCATTCATATTTTTTCCTAGGATGAAACAAATAATGGATTTGAGGATGAAAACCCTCCTATTCATTTGAGTAATTCAATCAAGGGATTACCAGAGTGTCGAATATTTGTAGTTTTTAATTTATTGATTACAGCTCGCTCATTGTGATCATCAATGCAAAATTATTTTTCATACTTTTGTTGAAAATTTATCTTATTTATATTTTCTTGTAAATCATAATATTTTATTTGAGGGGATTAATTTCATAACTAGTCGTTCACATTATAGATTTTTGGCTTACTTGTACCTACTTGTACCTGTCTATATCTATTATGTAGGTTGTATAAGGTTAAGGGTAATTTTATATTTGTAGATTATATCAAATGCATTTTGTTATTTTTTCCAACTATACCACTCCCATCTACTTTCATTCTATTTAAGGAGTCACAACTTGGTGAAGGGTTTTGGGAGTACTAAACAACTCTATTTAGGTCATTGAATTCATAAAATACTACCAACCTTTAGTGAAATTAGGTTGTGCTATTTTAGGTTGATGTTATTGAGTTTTATAGTATTTTAAAGGTGTCATACTAGTTCAAGGATATTTATCAACAACAAAGGCTACTTCATATCAACTCAATTGCAACACTTGGAACAATATTATGATCTTTCTTGGGTGGATTATACAATCTAAATTGGGTTGGACCAATAATGAGGTTTGATATTACTTCATATATTTGGATAGTGCACTTAGTATTGTTGGAGAGAGAGAACATAGAAAGATAGGGAGAGAAAGAGAGTTTGAAAGAGGCAGAAAAGTGAGAGAGAAAGAGAGAGGGAAATTGATATAGTTCTAAAGAGTGGGAATAGAGAATGATAGGGGAGGAGAGAAAGAGATAAGAGATACAGAGCGAAAGAAGACAGTGAAAAGATATATACACACACACATACATATATGTATGTATGTATATATGTGCACAAGAATTTTAACCTAACCCACACTAGGTGAGGCCACAAAGGAGGGACCCTATCCCCATAAATAAAGTCCCTCAAACCCAATACATGAAATTCCATAAATGAGATACAAAGTGGAAAGCATGATGATCCATTCAAGACACCATAATAGCTATAATTTTACAATTTTTCTCCACATTTGGTGTGGGAGCGGAGATGTATGTTGAAAATTACTTCATTTTTATTCCTTTTCATTTGTACCACTATCCAATTTTCCTCTGGTGCCCCAACACTCTCAGCCTTATTTGATTCCTCGGGGGGTTTTTTCCTCCCCCAAGAGACATAATTTATGAGCTCTTAGTATTATCCACCAACTCCTCATTTGACTTAGGGTCCTTTGAAACCTTAATGCTATCCCTTCCCATAGGAGGAGATTCATTTGTGGCCATTGATGTGGCATGTAATTTACTTGGTATATCCTTGTGATTTCCATCCTTAAAAAAAATCTTTGAGGAAGTAGTGAGGGTTTTTCCATCAGAGCAAAAATCTTCTTTCTCAATGAATAATGATGGGGGGGAGAAATATTTCCACCAAGTGGCTTGTTTGTCAATTTTATATTTTGAACAATGAGTAACAATATTCCCAGTATTAGAAGATCTTTGGTAATATCCATCTCCACCAGGATATGAGCATATGTGGTATGCATATAATTTGATGAGCCCTCATCCACACCCAAAAACTTTCGTACTAAATTACCTATATCGTCAAAATAAGATTCAAACTAAAATTGTAATGGAAGATTTAAGGGCCTTCCCTAGATTGGAGTAGCATCGAAATATTCAGTGACATGATTCAAAGAAGGGTGCCATAATTTCAAGATAAGAAAATACTACTCACAACTTCATTAATGGTAATAGAGGATTGCATGTCTATTCTAAACATTATCATATATCACCACAAAAAAACCCTTGTATGCAGGGGTAAATTTAAATATCACCATCCAAAATGGGGTGCCATATGGTTGTAATCCATTGATGTAGCTTAGAGAGGCTCAACCAAAACCCTATGAATCTCCCAACCAAACCCATCTTCACCAAATACACTTTATTTTCAGCCACTTATCTTATAATTTCCTCTTCAAAATTCATAGTTGGGGAAGTATCAACGCATTAGAGAGGTTGATTCATTTGATTAAAACTAGAGACCAACATGCCAATACCCTCTTTCCACACTTGGTCTACATATATTGCCCCATAATACCAAATAAAGGTGGAAATCCCTATACTAGACTATTGAGATTATATTGTTGTTTCCCCTACATGTCTCCCATCTAAACGCCACTACCTAAGTTCGTTGTTGAAAACCATAGCCTCTATAGGTTCTCGCAGTAACCACATTTTGGGACCTTGGATTATTTAAGAAGTGACTATTAAATTATAATACTACTTAAAGTAATCTATAAAAAATAGAAGACTTAATTACAGAGGGGGTGAGTCTTATAATAATAAATATAATCATGGTATGAATTTTATATATAAAATAGATATATAATTAAGTAATAAGCATATAGATATTAAATATAATATAATTAATATATTGTACAAATTTATATTTTAATATTTATTATCTAATTTGATCATATTTAACATTTATAATTTGTGTGGTTGGCTTGAAATAATTTTTTGGATAACCTCTTACATTAACAAAAATTATAATCTTTTGCTCTCACAGGATTCTTGGTTTTGCAGGGTGAAGAGTGGAGAAATGGGTAGTGATAGGGTGAAGATGGAATCAGACAATTATGGGGAATTCCGTAAGGTCCCATTGGTTTGTCACATCTATGTCGAAGGAGGGTTGGTGCCTTTAATGGAATGCTTGGTTGGTCATGATCTGAGGATGTCAGCGTAATTTGCGATCTCCTAGAAAGAAAGAAGGGTTACCATAGGTAGTATCTCCTTCGAAGTCAATGAGGAGGTGATTGCATAAGCGACAGGGCTCTCTTGTACCAGGAAGAAGTATCCTAAGCACACCAAGGCTCGGGATGATGAAATCCTTAATTCCTTCTTTATAGGAAATGAAAAACCTTTCCGCTTCTAGTCTAGCTTTAAAAGAGAAGCTTTCTCACAACTTTAATGCCTTCTTTATAGGAAATGAAAAACCTATCCACTCCCAGTCTGACTTTAAAAGAGAAGCTCTCTCACGACCATGGGACCAAGTTTTTCTCACTCTCATAAAGCATGCCACTTTAGAGGGTAGATATAAAACTTTCTATTACTATCATTTGCCTCTTTTAAATCACCTCTGCCATAAAATGTTGTTGAGCTTCCTATTTTTCTTACTCACTGATTCAAAAAGCTCCATTGAGAAATGCTTAGATGTTGTTTCCCAAAACTTTGAGGATTCACCCCACCTGCCACTCCATCAAGGCCTCATCTTGAGGCTTTATCATTTTCACCTCACGCTCTGCCCACCCAAACCCATTTCCATTGTCCATATTGAGGAATTTGAACCCCCTACTCAAAACAATATCTCTTCAGCTGAGTCTAAGGGCCCCAAAAGAAAAACCCCATGGGGGAATACTAAAACCCCCAAACCTAAACCACGAGCCAAAAAGAAAAAGGGGTTTGTGGGGCTTGCCCAATTGAATGTTGTGGTTGGGATATGTGAGCTCAAATCCACCCCCGAAAAGACTGACAACAAACTAGAAGCTAAGAAAAAAGTGAAAGAAGAGGGGAAAGGGCTGGTGGAGTCGTCGGCCACTGACACTAATGAGAAGTATGCAGTGGGGAGAGACTCCAAGGGGGATACTGTGTTTTCTTCTATGGTGGAGACTAGGGTTGAAAATACCAGAATTAGGAGATCTGGTAGGCTTGCACAAAATAGCAAGAAAGTGCAAATTAATGAAATTTCTACTGATGAGTAGCGGTCTACCAGCAAGGGAAATAGGAATGAGGAAGACATAGAGGAAGAGGAGGAGGAATTTTTTGAAGGGCCTAGCTACTTTTTTTACTTCAAAAAAATGCTAAAGGATAATTTGACTTCCTAGTCCTTTGGCCCTCAATCTATGGAGCATGAAGACATTGTGAAGACTATGGACAATGGGGAGGATCATCTCAAGCTATTGGAGTGGGTGGAGAAGCTCGAGAAGTTCACTGGTCCGGCTCCGTTCACTGTCAAGATGGTCCACCGTGCAACTGGCACCCTCTCTACTATTCTGAAGGATGAAATGGATAAGAAGGCTATGGAGGAAGGCCCCAAGTGGGTTGGGGAGGATATTGTTTGCCTCCTCTCTTAGAATTGGGAGAATACTAGTTAGTTTGTTGTTGTTGTTTCTTTTCCTTTGGGACGTTTTACTATCAGTTGTTAGTTTGTTGTTACTATGTTATGTTTCGGTGGTTTTTTGTTATGTTTTATGGACCTGATCTTTTTTGTCCCTTGTGGCTTGATGCGTAAAGGGTATACAACACCCTATAAATGATGCTTATCTTATCAAAAACATTTATAATTTTTGGAAGCATTCATCAATAAGTGAATGACATGTTAGATATTGTAGTTACAAATTTTGGTGGAGATATTGTAGTTACAAAATTTAGTCTCTCTTTTCTTTATTTTCCTTTATATATATTTTCTCTCTTTATCTCTCCTACCTTTTGTCTCTTTATTACTCTATCAATCTCCCTCCCTCTCTCTCTACCTCTCTATATCCATCTCTCCCTCTTAATCTCTCTCTTTACTTTTTTCTCCATATCTCTCCATTTCCTTTATTTCTCATTTTCTCTTTCTTTCAACCCCTTCTCTCTCTTGATTTTATCTATCTCTCTTTGCCTCTATATTCTTTCCTCTCTCTCTCTCTCATACTCTATCTCTCTTTGTTGAAAGAATAAAGAATTTTGTAATTAATGAGTTGTCATTGATGTCAACACTACATGATGAATACAAATTAGCATGATGGATGGTTATAGAAAAGTTATTTTCAAAAAGGTTTTTTGGTTGAGTGACTACACTGAAAGTTCCAACACACAATTCCCTCCAGTAATTTGGTTTGCATTTGTCTTCCCTTTCAGATCTACTCCTATGATTTTATGGATTACATATCTCTTTGTTTACTAGCTATCACCTAACTGGTTTGCATTCCTTTGTAGATTTGAGTTAGACATTGTGGTTTTGGGAGAAGGTTAACTGGTGCTAGTACATTGTATTTTCCGGTTGACATGACATTTTGTGATCCACATATCCTTTGGTAACATTTAGTTAGAACTTCTTTAATTTTGGGTTCTATGCCTGACCGACTTGATGTATGCAAACTATTGTGAAGATTAAATGTATGGTGTAAATTGAAAAGAAAGATGTTATAGGTCCTTGCCAACCTATACTTCTTGTGTTTTGGGCACAAAGGAAATTTTGGTTTGAATTGAGTGTTGACAAGGCATGTTTTGCATAATTAAAGGCTACATCTAATTAGGTTGACCTAATTGATGTTTGTGATGGAGTTTAGTATATATAAGGTTGAATTGAGTTGTGGAAGAGAGATGAGACACACACATGATTTGAATGCAATAAGTGATGTGAAGTTTTGCAAAATTGAGTGAATAAGTTATGAATATTGAGAAAAGGAATGTGAATGCAGAGCAGAGCAAAGATTTGTAATTTGAGCTTTAAAGGAACTGAATCCAACATATGTTAGATGCATTTCTCTCTATTTAAATTTTTTTTGTGAGGCCACCTCTTTGTATCTTTCTTTTTCTTGTGAACAGTGAATTCACTTGGATAGTGAGTTCACCTAGTAGTGAGTCTTTTTATAATATCTTATAATTAGTTATATCATATTGTGAGTTAATCCTCACCATGGTTTTTCCCATTTTGGGTTTTCCACATAAAAATCTTGGTGTTCAAGTGTTGTGTGTGTTATGGGTTGTTCATGATTTCATTACTTATAATTGTTAAGTATGTTGTGTAAGTTGGATGGTTAATAATTGGACGGTTTCTTAGAATACTGATTCACCCCCCTCCCAGTATTTCATGTGTTCAACAATTGGCATTAGAGCCAAGTTCCTTAGAAGAATCCTAACTGCTCTGGGTAGATCTTGGAAATTGAACACATGGCTCTGAAACTAATTTCTTCTATTGGATACACAAAAGGAGACTGCATGTTTGAAAAATATGGAGAACTCAAATTTGCACTTGATTACCTTGACAAGATTAAGGTTGAAAATAGAGATCTAAAGGAAAACGTCAAATAAGCAAATGTCTGCATCAAAAAATTGAGAGAGAAAATCAAGAAGTTCAGAGAAAGACATAAGGAGGTCAATGAAAAATTGAAACAAGAAAATGAGAACATCACCGAACTAAAAGTACAAGAAGAAAAAATGAGAATTGAGGGATATCTAAATGCAATGGTAAAAATCAAGATTGATGAATACACAAGGCTTGAATAAGAAGTGGTAAATCTAAGATTAGATCTAGAGAAAACAAGAATACATGAGGAAAAAATCAAGACAAGTCCTACAATGCTTGACGAATTAATTACAGGACAAAAAGCATTCAAATAAAAAGGTGGTTTAGGACTTGAAAAAAGAGAAAGCTCAAAAAATGCAAAGAAGAACAGTAAATCACAGAAGACTAAAGACACGAAGAATAATGGAAAATTTTGAAATCAAAGAAACAATGCTAAAAGACCCCCTATCAAACAACCAAATGCTCAAAGGTACACATCTTTGAATTATATTTGTTATTTTTGCAATAAATTTGGACATAGAGCTATGGAATGTAGAAGCAAAATGAATCAAAATGTTCCATCCTTTACTGGACAATGCTTTACATGCAATAAATTTGGGCATAGAGAAAATGAATGTAGAAGTCAAATGATGAATGCATATAACAATGACAGAATAATTCAATCCTTTAATGGGTATTTTTATACATGCTATGGATTTGGACATAAGGATAATTAATGCAAATCTAGAATGAATGAAAGGAGAAATATCATAGGCAACAGTTGTAACAAAATTGGACATATTGCTAGATTTTGCAAAAGCAAAAATTCAAGGAAGGACAATTTGGTAAAGAGAAATGAACCAATTAAAAAGATTGATCAAACTAAAGTAAAGAAGGAAATGGAAAAGATTTGGAGAAAGAAAGAGGAACCTGAGAACAAGGAAGAACCAGAGGCTACAAATGGATATGTACCACTCTCTGATGTAGATAATTCCTTCGAGAATTAAACCTAAGCATTGGCTTAAGGGGAACAATAATAGAAAATCACATAATCCCCTGCCAATATGATGTGTCAAGGCTTGGAATGAAGATATGGGATGGAGATGGACAATATGGATCCTTTGGAGAAAACTCAGGAAGAAAATATTCAGTTGCAAAGATTTTTGGAGCAATTTAAGGTTCACTATTGTATAGAAAAGGTTTTACTAGCTTTATTGTTTGATGTATTAAATGAGAATTGATGCAAAATCAAAGGAATTATATACCTATTCTTTGTTGATTTCATCCGCTTTTATGCTTTTGGAGAGCTAAAGCAAATTCAAGAGTTTGAAGGAAATTTGTGAAGTAGAGCACCTTAACCCTAATTCTAGTTGAGCAAGAAAAAGGTAAATTTATTGTTATCCAAAACTCAAATAGAATTTATTTTGTATTTGAATTTAGTAGAAATGGCAACACCTATAGTGCTAAATGTCAGTGAGAAACCCCAACCGAAACTTAAGAAATATCCCATGAAATTGTTTGAGAATGACCCGCTTGGAGCATTTTTTAGTACCCCATATAGGGTTTTTCCCACTAAGGACATTAGGGCATACATCCATGGGAAGATGGAAGAATACAACCATACAAAACTTACAAGTTTGTGGATAGGCCAATTAATTAGAGAAGACTTCATCAAACCTGAGTATGAAAACCTAGTGAAGAAGAAATTGGATGCCTGGAAATTGTTTCCATGTTTCATCTATGAAGATGAACTTAAGTATGTGAAAATAGCATTGAGAAGAGAGCATGAAATTTTTTATAGACTGACATACCTAGATTGATAACTAAGGAAGTCATAAGGGAAATTACTAGACTTTGTGACACTGCATGTGTACCTATGCTAAAATCTGCAAAGAAAAAGGATGTAATGAAACTAATAGGAGCTACATTTGATCAAAGGGATCTCACAGTGAACACCATACGAAATCCTATGGTAATATATGCCGCTATGATCATTGGTTACAAAATAAACTACACCAATAGAGAAAATTTTATGTTTTCTACTGCAATTCATGTAGCCCATGAAATGGTGGAAAAGGGAAAATACAATTATTTGAGTGAGTTTCTTTGGCAACAAATTTTTGACAACCTGAAGCAAACTAAAGATAAGAAATACTCCTTCAAATTTGGTTCTCTGGTAGTTTGTTTTCTATTCTATTTTCTAAGGGAGCTACTATGAAGAAGCAATATTATATGGAGTAGAAGCAAGCATATATCTCATCAAATATTTGAACATCTACACAACATTAGTGATACAAAAGCTCAAGATAAGGCACTTACTACTTTTTTCTAGTATTTTAGAAGAGATTGCATGAATGGGAGAGGATCCCTAGTTTTGGAGTGGAAAAATATTGAGATGTAATCACATTTTTTGTCAAAACTAATGAATGCATCATTAAGATTGTGAAACCTAAAACTATCTAGATTCAACCACTTGGATATGAGATCACTAAAAATGAAGTTGATGGTTATGTTGGTACACTATTGAACATTCCTAAGGACCCTACTCATAAAATACATGGAACATATGAGGAGAAATCCATGGAAGTGCACATGGAATTGAAAATTTTTGAAATTAAAAGAAAGGCAACAGAAATGGTGCATGATTACTTCAGGAGAAAGGATTGACAGATGAAGAAATACAAAAATTGAAAGCAAAGGAAAAAGGAGAAACAATCACAACAAGTGGGACCATTGGACCTAGAAGATCAGGAATAATTGTTTCCACTATTCCCCGTGGTATTCAACCCTCTAAATCAGTTTCTACCTCCATCAGAACCAAGAGAATAGAGATCAATGCTTTGGTAATAGAAGAACCTAAGGTGGAGGAGGCCACAAGGCCTAGAAAGAGAAATAAAACTACTCTGATGACCTCTACTACCGCTACATCAAAAAGAATAAGAGAAAAAGCTAGGAGAGAAAATGATGAGTGTACAATCTAAAGAAGAAGAAGAAGAGAATGAAGATTTGCCATTAATTATCAAAAGAACAAAAAGTAGATATTTCTAATACTTCAGATGATGAAGAAATTAAGAAGGAAAAGGAAGACTTTCAGATACACATGATGTATAATCCGTTGAAGGAAAGGAAGAAAAAAACATCAAACACAACAAAACCAAGGAAGAAAAAGAAGACATCTCTAAAAAGACCGCATAGTCCAATGAAGTTGGACTCATTATTCAAAGGAATGTTGCATCATGAGACGTTGGAATAAACTGCTTCCTTATACGAAAAGGAAAATGAGGAGAACAAAGCTACTAGAATAGAAGCAATTATCAAATTCATTGTTACAGTCGAAGTAGATATGGATAACATTAGGAAGAAATTTCATGATGTTGTGTGGAAACTCTTATTGGAAAGAAGAAAAGAATCCAATGAAAGGGAAGAGAAGCTCATATCAGATGCAGTGGAGAAAATTGGATCATCCCTATCTGTTGTTGAAAAGGCCACCCTATCCCAAGTATTTAGCGAAAAATTCAGAATAAAATGAAGAGTCGCACTTCTAATGGGAAGAGATCAAGATCAGCTTTAAGAAAATGCAAAAGGAAACAAAAGAAAAGGTTATTGATATTGCACAAAAGTATGGCATGATTCCCAACAAGGAACAAGATCCAAAAATTGAAAGCATAGGAGCTACTAATACAAAAGAAATTCTTGATAATACTCCTCTGGGTATAGATGAACCAATGCAAGAAAATGTTGAAGAGGAGAATGTTGTTGAGATTAGAGAGAAAACTACAAAGGATGATATTTCTATTCCCCTAGTAGTTCAGGAGAATATAGAGCAAGGAAACATGAAGATATTTGTTCCTCCGATAGATATAAAAAAAAATCATAGGAGAAGGTGAGAAGCATGATACAGTCAATGAGAAAAGGAATGAGGATGAAAAGAATTAGGAAGAAGAGAATTATGGTGAGAAGGAAGGAGAAGAAGATAAAAACAAAGATGATGAGCAAGGAAAGAAGGACAAGGATGAAAGAGATAAAGACAAAGATAAAGATAAGATCTTTGGTGAAGAAGGAAAGGTAGAAGGAGAAGAATTTTCTAATACTGGAAAGAATGAAGAAGTAGATAAATCTGAGGATTTACCTAGGCCCTCTGATGAATCCTCCTCCTACAATCCCTTAGAATATTTTTTGTTTAAACAGTTAAAGTTTCAACCAGTTGTTTCTTCTCAATTGTTGCAGTTTCCCATGCAGCAAGGCAGTGTTGATCTAGACAAGATATCTCTTATACATAAATTGCAGCTAAGTGATGTGTTTAGTGCATCAAAAAGAAAATAAATCATTGAAACATATCAAAAGAGAAGTGAATTAATAGATGAGGTTGTAAGGCATTATAGGAAATTGTTCCAAGAACTAATGTTGATACATCTTTACTCGTGTGGAAAATTTCAAATTGTTGTTTGATTCCTTTAAGGAATATACCTTTGGATTGAAAATACAAACCAAAGAAGAGGTTGAGTCAAGGATTATAGAGAAGAATTTAATGGATATCGCATAAAAATGTGCATCTGCACATACAAAAGTTTAAGAATGCTTGAAGGAAGTACTAGCCTGTGAGGAAGGTGCAAAAGCATTATTTTTGTATTACATGAAGTGGTCGGATGCCACACAAGGGATAAAAGATGAAATAGACTCAATTAAGTCCCAGATAGCCAATGCATCAAAAGTCTATGATCTGAAACTTGACAGAGATGATGAGACCTAGGCTGCTATAATGGACTTGCATGATAGATTCTTCACTTTGTAGAGTCAAAAGGAAGATATTATCAAGCAACTTACGAAACTAAGGAACTTGGTAAAAACAAAGCATATACCTATCTCAAGTGCCCTTGCCAATACTGATAGATTCTCAAATATAAATCTTACACCCTGTACTATAGAAGAAGGAGATGAAACATTGATAGAGATTGAGTCTCTACATAGAATTCTTGTAGCAACAGAGAAGAGCTAGGAAGAAGGAAAGTTTTCCTGGAAAGCTATTCTTCAAAAGCTTTAGAGGTCAACATCTTTGGGTTGACCACTTCTATTTCTATATATCCTTCAGCTTTTTATGATTCTTTGTACATATGTAGATGTATTAGGATTTTTTGGTTAGCTTCCTAAGGGGGAGCTAGTTCAATTTGTACATATATCTTGAGGGGAGCACACTTTTCCCTTGATGTCAAAGGGGGAGAGATATCTGTGAAGAAATGCCTTGGCACATGTTTCCATCAATGACAAAGGGGGATATTGTTGAAAGAATGAAGAAGGTTGTCATTAATGAGTTGTCATTGATGTCAAAATTACATGATAAATGTCAATTAGCATGATGGATGGTTACAAAAAAGTTATTTTGCAAAAGGTTTCTTGGATGAGTGACTACACCAGAAGTTTCAGCTCACAGTTTCCTCTGGTGATTTGGTTCACATTTTCCCATCCTTTTAGATATACTCCTACAATTTTAGTATGTTGTTCATGGATATCATAGGCATCTTATTTTATAATTTTAGTTATTTTTGGATAAATGGTTCAAAAGTTTCAAGTAATAGAAGATCAAAAAATATGGATTATACAGCTCTTTGTGTACTGACTATCACCTAACTGGTTTGCAATCCTCCGCAGATTTGAGTTAGACATTGCAGTTTTGGGAGAAGGTTAACTAGTGTCACTACATTGTATTTTTTGGTTGACATGACATTTTGTGATCCACGTATCCTTGGTAACATTTAGTTGTATTTTTATTTTTTTTGGATTTTATGCCTGGTTGACTTGATGTATGCAAAGAGTTGTGAAGATTAAATATATAGTGTGAATAGAAAATAAAGTTGTTATAGGTCCTTTCCAACCTATTTTTCTTGTGTTTTGAGCGCGAAGGAAATTTTGGTTTGAATTGAGTGTCGACAAGGCACATTTTGTATAATTTAAGGCTACATCTAATTAGGCCAACCTAATTGGTGTTTGCGATGGAGTTTAGTATATATATAAGGTTGATTTGAGTTATGGAAGAGAGATGAGACACACACATGATTTGAATGTAAGCAATGGTGTGAAGTTTTGTAGAATTGAGCAAATAAGTTATGAATATTGAGAGTAGGTGTGTGAATATAGAGTACAGCAGATATTTGTAATTTGAGCTTGATTAGAGTGTGTAATGAGCTTCAGAGGAACTGAATCCAACATATTTTAGATGCATTTCTCTCAGTTCAAAATCTGGTTGTGAGGCCACCTCTTTGTATCTTTCTTTTTCTTTTGAACAGTGAGTTCACTTGGATAGTGAGTTCACTTGGCAGTGAGCCTTTCTATAATATCTTATAACCAGTTATAACATATTGTGAGTTAATCCTTACCGTGGTTTTTTCCATTTTGGGTTTTCCACATAAAAATCTTGGTGTTCATGTGTTGTGTGTGTTATGGGTTGATCATGCTTTCATTACTTATAATTGATAAGTATGTTGTGGAATTGGATGATTCACCCCCCTCTCAATATTTTGTGTTTTCAACACTCTTTTTATATTCCCATCTCCATGTTGCATGGATTTTAATAACAATAAACCAAGAAAAATTATATGTGACTATGAGCATGAACAACAATTAAGCTAAGCATGATTGAATTACAAGAATTAAACCAAGTATTTAAGCTAATTGAGCCATGCTCCCAATGAAATTCTTGATTATGCTAGTTAGAAATCAAAAGAACATGAAATAAACTCAAGTAATTGAAATGAAAGCTAGCTAAGCACATCAAACATCATCCCATTGGGGCATTGGTGCTACATTGATGTGGAATGTCATTCCTTTCCCAACCCCATAGTTGAAACAAGCTTTTGATGATGAATATTGATGCAAAATAAGCTAAAATATATGTAAAGGAAGATAAAAATGGATGTAAGAATTGCTCAAGAAATTGCTTATAGTATAATTGCTCTCAAAGATTGTGAATGCAAATGGCTATAGTGCAATTACTCAATTGGATCATGGATCCTTTTCTTATAGAAATGAGGACTAATTATAGGGAAAATAGTTGAATCAATGGTCAAGATTGAATTGATTAATCATTGGAAGAAATTGATTTGGAGGATGAAACATGGATCATGGATTCCAATCCATGGTTAAAGTCGAATATTGACATAAATCGATAATCTTAATCAAGGGCTTACATTCAATGGGAATGTGCAAATCCCTTGATTTTAGGAAGAACATTGGGATATTGTTGAGAGATGTTTCTATTTGGAGGGAAATTTGAATTGGAGGAATATTCCTTTGCAAGTGGAGGAAGTTGTGTTGGTTCCAAAAATTGTAGATTGCAAACCCTGAGAATATTCCAAGTTCTCTAATTGGGTTTAGCAATGTTTTGGCCAATGAACAAAATTAATAAATATGGTTAGACTTCCCTGCTCTTCAGGCTCTATTATGCATAAGCGAGTATACTTTAATCATCAATTTCCAAGCAGATTAAACCTTTTAAAGATCTTGTGTGATCAATTTTTTCAATTAAACCATCCTCAATTCCTTTAATTAGATCATCCTCATGTGATCACAACTCTTTAATAAAATGTTTTTCTCAATCTATTTCATTATGGCATGAGGGTTTTGAAATATATGATTTAAAGGTAAAAATAAATTCTACTCCTAGTCCTAATGCAAAAAATGAAAATGTATAAATAAGGTTTTATGAAATATTGTTTTGTAATGAATATGATCAATGCCTTTTATCTATTGTGCAATTTAGTCAAGATGTGAATGATATGTGTCCTCCCCTTTAGATAAGCTCAAATTTGTTTGGTACTTTAGATGTTTATACCTTGTATAAATGTGCAAGATTGTATAGTTACTAGGCTCTTCTTATTGATCCCAATGATACTCCCAAGGTTACTATTACTTAAAAAATTTAATTCTTCCTTGAAGAAACTAGTTAAATGAACCACACATAAACAAAAAATGTGCTCTGATAAATCAAATATATCCTTGATACAATGATTTAAATAAAAAGGAAAGACCACTCTAGAGACAACAAGATAACATTTATTAATTAATCTCAACAAATAATTGAAGACCAAAGCTTCAGCCACTAGATTATAGCTTATTTTCCATTAATTTGCTTCACAAGATTTTACAATATATGCTAGAAGTCCTTTTTGTATTTCTTTAAAATGATATTCTCTTAATCCCCATACATTCTCACTAATGCAACTGATTCAATCTTGGTTTTGTAAGGAAAGAAAAGTGTGGCAACACCTTCCTAATGCAAAATTTTATAGGAGAGATATATAGAAATTTTACAAAATTTTACAACTACAAAACATTCAAGATGCACAATTCATGAAACTAACATAATAGAATAGACAATCAAACACCACATAGAATTGAACACTAGTTTTACATGGGAAAACCCTTACTGGAGAAAAACCCACACACCAAGAAAACTCACTTTGTATTATAGTAAATGATGTTTACATATAAAGTTACATACTTGTGCTTCCAAATGTTAATTCACAGTATCAAATTCAGCAACATTACATTTCCCTTATCAACCTTGTACTATCTTGTTTATGGGTGTTTTTGCACTTCTCAACATAGACAAAACACAAGTGTAATGTCTCTCTTGAAACGTAATAATCTGCAACAAGTTTTAGATAATCACCCCAAGGTCTCTCGAGTGTCAGGTTATGACTATGCAAAAACAACTCAATTGTTGATGTGTGATTTGTTGGTAATCACAAGGGGCCTTTATGGTTCACAAGGCATGGAATTCATGGGTTTGTAGTGAATTTTTAGATGTCTAAAAATGGATATGTTGTGACTATAAATTAGAAACAACAAGTTGAAACTCACTTCAATCATCAAATTTAACATAATGGTGATGCTTGTGATCCTAAACTAACTTAGATTTAAAAGAAATATTGAAAGATGAAATGGTTTAGAGAGTTATCCTAACTCTAAATCTATGTACAGTAGCAACAATAACTAGTTCTACAGTAGACAGACTCCAACAACCAAGTTTTTCTTAACCAAGAGAAACCTATGGTGTCACAAAACCAGTGCAATATTCTAAGGCTCTTTGCAGATGGTGGTCAAAGTGATATGGAACCCTTTAGTTGTCTTAGGAGAATTGTTAATGGAGGTACTTGAACCCACCCAAACTATCACATGACACGGTCATAATAAAAAGGCATAACTATATAGTCATACCATCCAAGTAACAATATTTCTTATTAAATCCCAATAAGTTGTCATGTGTGATCTGGTTATTAGGTTATGGTCTAGTAAGGCATCTTATTCTTTTTGGCAATGGAAAACAACTATAGACTTCACTCCATTTGAGTTGTTGTATGGAAACACAGCCATGATGCCCATTGAATTTGAATATAACACTCTTCGGACTACAGTAGATTTGGGGATGGATATTTTTGAGGCACAGAGAGAAGGAATCATGCAGCTAAATGCTTTGGATGAGATAAGAAGAGAAGCCCTGCATCATACAGAGGTAGTGCAGAATCAGAGAATCAAGTGGCATGACAAATTTATCAAGGACAAGAAATTCCAACCAAGAGATTGGGCCCTGCTCTATGACTCAAGATATTAGGACAATGCATGAAAATTGCAAACAAGGTGGCTAGGACCATATGAAGTTGTTGAGGTCTTTCATAATGGAGTTGTTTAGCTTACTACTACTAACCCTGTCAGATTAAAGTTACTTGTCAATGGTCATTACCTCAGATTATATCACAAGCTAGCTTCCAAAGAAGAGTTCCTGCAATAATTCACCCAACATTCAGCACCCAAGCTTCTTGCAGCCAAAGGAAGTGGACCTAGTGTCCCTCCTTTTGGCTAATTAAGGTACGTACTTGTCATAATAAATACTTTTTCTCTTGTGGAAGTCCATTTCTTCACCCATCTGCCCATTCACCCATCCATCACTACCTTTCTCTCTCTTCCATCACTTCATTCCACCTCACCTCATTACACTTCATTTTCATTAATTGCTCAATTTATTCCCCAAAAATGTGAATGGTACTTTCTCCATGATCTTTGCAACAAATCCTCTAGACATTCAGGTATGTGCACATTAATTGCTATCTTTTGATCATCTTTTAAGTGCATTCATTTAAATATTGTACGTTAGTATAGATGTTCACATAACATGTCATTATTCACTATTAAATCACCACTCCCATCTCGCATGTGTGGACACATGTCCAAATTTAGGTTGGGGGGGAAAGAAAAAGATGCAAATATATTTCCCATGTCTTAATTTATGCTAGGCTATGTCAGAAAATTTAAAATGAGTCGATTTGAAATCTGAGTGAGAGGACGACTTGCATGTGTGAAGTGACACTAACTGCAGCCGCCATTTCTTCCCATCATAATTCTCCTTTATCACTCCTTTTCTTTCCATTATTGACTCTGTCATAATCTTGAGTTGCAAGCAAAAAGGTAAAACAAAAGAAAGGGAAAATTCAGTCGATATTGCCACTGGAAATTTAGCAGGTATTGCAAAAAGGTGTTTGGCTTTTAGAATAGAATTATAGGAAGGAAATTTTGTAGAGTGATAGTTGTTGCAGACAATGGGAGGAGGGCTAATTCAAAATGAGCCCTTGGTTCATGATGTTTTATTGCAGTATGCACAATGCCTGGCCAAATTTAGAAACTGTGGATGGTTAGATTACTTCCTGAAGCTAGATGGCTTTGAGGAAGGTGTTACACTAGAATTCGCTCAAACATTTTCTGAAGGAAAATCCACAGTAAAAGGGTTGGAGGTTGTGGCAACTGAGGAAAGAATTGTAGAGGTTACAGAGTTACTTGTTGAGGCGAACATTACCCTACCTCCAGAGACGCTAGGTTAGTTAGGGTCAAATTTACAATACATGGTGACCCTCCAATCAGCGTGGATAAACAGGGTACAAAAAGAACCTCTCTACCTGAACCATGGAAATAGGCAGCCGTCTGCATTATAAGGTATCTCACCTATAAAGGTTGTCTATCCAACTTGCATTTAGTACATTTCAAAATCTTGAGTCACATGAGGCACGAGAGGAGGATGAATGTTCCTAACGGGCTATACAATCTTCTCTCAATCATGGCGACTAAGACCCAAAAAGGTAGGGACAATTTTGTTTCCCACCATTGTCTAATTAAATTTCTAGTTGAGAAGTCTTTGCATGATGTGTCTGGAATGACCTAAGAAGAATTTATAAATGTTGATCAAATTAGACCTGAGCACTTGCAACCTAGGGTTTTGCCTCAACCTCGTAGGTCTAGCAAGAGATTGAGCAAGGCTGAAGCCACTCTTGGTGCTTCAACCTCTGGCCCAAGCCCTAGTGTAAACCCTTTTGTAGCAGAAGAAACCATAGAAATTATTTCTTCTACAACAAAGTACTCATAAAAAGAAAGCTCCTCAGATTCTGATGATGATGTTCCACTTGGCACCTTGATGAAAACTAGGGCACAAAAGAGAGAAGTATAAATGAGAAAAGGAAAGGCCAAAAGGCAGTCGACAGAAAGAAAGGTGTTGAGTTCTAAGAAGAGGAAGGATGACACTATTCATCCTGTAGTCGAAGAAAAATGTGAGAAACCTCCCAGGAAATCAAGACTAGTTGGGCCAACGATTGGTACGCCTCCACAAGAAAGCCCTAAGTCTAGAGAAACACCACAGGGGGACATAGAAGCTCCAATGGGGCAGGAGGATGTCGAAGAAGAAGACATATTTGAGAGAGTAGCAAATATAACACTAGACGACCTTGCCAATATTGCAAAACAAGTTGAAAATCAAGAGTTTGAGGAAAATCAAGATTTCCTGCAGCATGAGCAAGAAGTCCTATAGCAATAGCCAAAACCAAAGCAAGAGTTCCTACAGCCATAGCAAGAACAAGAACAAAATACCCTACAGCAAGAAGTGGGAGAAGAAACAGTACCCCCGCAGCCAAAGACAACTAGATAGCCTGAGTCCATGCAGATAGTACTATATGGGGAGCAACCATCGACAAAAATACTAGTAGGAATTCATAATCATCCTAATTTTATAGTACATATGGCAATTTTGAATTTATGGAAAGAGATACAAAGAAGAGAAGAGGAATGGAAGGAGGAAAAATGCAGATTGAAGAAGGAAATTCAAAAGAGAGATGAGGAAATTGAAGACAAAGATGCAGAAATCGCCACCTTGAAGAAGAGGGTGGATGATATGGTAGCCTTGGTACCACAAATTTTGGAATGTAGGACCCCTCCAAGGTTCTATGCTCTACATTTGAAGGAGAAATATCTCTCTTTTATAATAGCAAGGATTGTCTCGAGTTTAATGAATTTTTCAGTGCTTATAGGATTGCCTCCCTTGAAATGAAGAATTTGTTGTGTGAGTTTTATTTGCATAATTATGCTGTAACTCAAGACCATGATTGGAATCTGTTGTTGTATGTTGGGGATGTCCAATTAAGGGCATTTATTTCTTGGGTGCAAAATGAAATTAGTTGGGGACAGCAACATGGGGCTTATAAGCAATTGGAGTCTAACATCCCTCTGCCCATTAGGGCTAAATCAAGCAACCCAAAGGATATTTACAGAGAATGGAACAGAATGCTTTTCAGACCTAGTTATGGCAATAGGATTATGCCTTGGATTGAGGCATTTTATAGTGAGTATGAGGTAAAGGAAGCAACAAAGGAGGAAATTATCAGAAGATACCTATCACAAAGATGAAATAGCCTAACTGATGAGTTGAAAAAGGTTGAACCTCATTCCATCCATAATTATGTTGCAACACTAAAAAGGATTGACAAGTATATTCAGATTAGGAGAATGAAGGGGTGATTTTGGCTTCCCCTGACTTTCCAGCCACCCATTCTCATGTGGCTCGTGTCAAACTTCAAGTTCTACCAGTATGACATTGCTGCAAAGAGACAGAGATGGAGCAGATTGGACAGATTGTGAGGATTCTATTGGGATCATGATTCATGCTCAGCAAACACTGATGTTGGACAACTATCAGTTGTAAATTTCAGAGCTTTGACCAAGAAAAAGAACCCTTCCCCTGCTAGAGGAGCAGCAAAATGTTAGGTTTGGGGGAGTGATGAGCCTAGTTTTTGGTCCAATTTTGAGTAGAATCTATAGTTTATTTGTTGGAAGTTGTCATGTATTTTGATGCTAAATGTTGATATTTTCATAATGTTTCCCTCAAACCATACACATTGGGCTTAATCCTATTTTTGCAAGTTTTGATGACATTGGCATATTATATGGATTATCTATATTGATTTTACATGTGGTTAATGAATGTTCCTTAAGGTGGTTATACATATGCAGTTATTGTGCATACTGACATTGCCATGCAAATTTAATTTGAGGGTGTTAAGTTGAGGAAGACACCACTAGTTGGGCATGCACCGTAACGTCCAACAAATGAATTGCTCAAAGGTCAAAGGAGGTCAACGACAAAAGATTCCTCATGCAACCAAATGTAACTGCCTTATAGTGGACTTTAATGTTGGTTGAGAAAATGTGGGCGTTACTGTTGTACTAAATCTGCATTTGGACCTACATGTCTAACTAGATTCCATGCATGTGTAACTGCCGCCACTCCACTTTCTTTGTTTTCCCTAAATGGTGTCCTTCCAGTCATGGAGTTGACTGCCTTTTTTAGTTGATAGTATAAATAAAGACCTGATGCTCCTTCTTAACAGGTTGCACGATTTGATATTGTATTTGCACTCTCAATTTTTCAATATATAGATACATTACTCTTTTGTACTCATGATTTACAACTTGAATAAAATAAAGTTCTGAGTTCGAGCATCTGAGTTCTCATTATTTTTAGAGGATACTTATCCAAGGGGGGCCACTTGGTGAGTAATCTTTCCTTTATTTTATTATTAGTTTAGTATTACTTGTTGTTTAGTAATTAGTTAGAAATCTAGCACCGACTATTCTTGCAGCCACTAGAATTTCATTTTGTGACTATTCCTATAGCCAAAGCAGACAGAGTAGTGCCCTGTTTGTTGCTCAGATTTTCATTTTTGTTATGCATTTTATTTTTATGTAGTTGTTGATTGATGATTGGCATTTATGGTATTCCTTTCTAAGCAATTTACTTTTAGTATTGTGAGTTCCTTAGCTATAGAATTAAAATGGCTACTTTGGGTTCCTAGTGCACATACTATGCTGACCCATTTCAAGTTCATGTCCCTGGGTTGACAAGTTAAATGTACCTTCATGATGATTGAAATTGCTACTCAGGTTAGATATCCAATCTTTGAATCATGGTTGTAAGGGCTTAGTTATTAAATCATTGGAGGCCAACAAAAGGTGCCTCCCCTTTCTGAGAGGAGAGATTATATCTCACACAGTTGTGGCTGAAAGTAAGTTTTGTAATCTGTTAAAGGGATTACATAATTTTCACCCAACAGTTTTTTGGCGACTCTGGTGGGGAACGACACACGCAATTAAATACTTGCACTTTCGATTGAAGTGAATAAGTTTTCCAGTATCTTACTATGATCTTGTGTATTGTTATTTGTAATCTCTATCATGTTTAGATCTCCATTCTGGCAGATAGAAGGTATACATGAGGATTGAGGGCTCAAGGAGTAGTAGATCCACTTCTTGAAGACTTTTTGCTACATAATTCTCCACCTACTCCTTCACGAGTAAGGTCACCATTGAAAAGCACAGCAAGTTACCCTCTATGAAGGCTAAGATCTCCTCTTCTAAGTGAATCCTCTATTTTTTATAGAGTTCTAGTGCAAGTACCTGTTGTGCAACCTATCATGGTTGCACCACCTGCAGTACCTTGGGGAAAGGCCTTTGATCCCCTCTGTTTGGCTGCACCTCTGCATGAACTTCCACATGTCTTAAGGAAGCATATTCTGAAGTGTCTAGGTGATGGCAACCAACATCCTGATGAACACATTGTTTCCTTTTACATTGTTTGTGGTGTTCTTGGCGTAGAACACGAGGACGTTGTTATGATTTTGTTCATCAAATCTCTACAAGGAGTTGTTGAATGGTTTTATACTCTTCCAACTGCTTCTATCACTAATTGGAACACTCTTCGCACCAAGTTTGAAGAAAGGTTCAAACCTACTAAAGATGCACATGCCTTATTGGCATAGCTTACAACCATGCAGAAAGAGGCCCATGAACCCATGCGTGAGTTCATGGATAAGTTTAATAAGCTAGTGACAAGAATCCAAAATGAGGAAAGACCAACGGATCATAATTTGAAGTGCTTCTTCATCAACATGCAACTCCCCAGAGTAAGTTTTTTCTTGCGTAGGGAAGCTCTCGTGAATGTTGAAGCAGCTCAACAATTAGCTACCAGTCTTGAAGATGACATGATCCTTGCTGGAGAAATAAGGATGAATACCAAAAACAACAACAAGATGCAAGCATCAGGATCTTCAGCTTCTAATTCTAATGTTAATGCTCCAAATGTTAATTCTAATTTTACTGATCCCATGTCCAAAGGTTGGCAAATGAAATCTTGGCTTTGAAAAAGAAAGTTTCCAACAACACCTACAAGGATGTTCCCAAAAAGACTTTTCCTAACTATGCTAGAAATAGAAATCAAAATCATCTTCCAGCACCACAAGGAAGACTCGCACTTGAAGCTCCACCTACTAATACTATTGTGGGATACTATGAGGTTGAACAAGATGAACATGCACAGCCAGATTATCCCATGGAAGAAAGTGTTAATCTCTTTTAAAATGAAGAAATGGAATCAGCTAGAAACTCTAATATTGGTTATTTGCAAATGGCGAATGAATATGAGGAGAACTTGGTGACGGATGCATATGTTGTTTTTACGCAACAACAAAAAAATCAGCTTGATCAAACTAAAGCTATTGCTCCATCGAAAAAGGAGAAGCTTCTAGTTACAATTGAAAAAAGAGGATCTCCTTTACCTTGACAATCAAAAAATGTAGCAAACAAACAAGTAAGTGCTCCCCATCCCCCTCTGTCAGTTCTTTCCATTCTAAAATCCAATCTCTAGGTTCCTAAGACTAGCGTACCTATAGATTTTGGTGCATCAAATAATGTGATGCCAACCAAGGAGCTACTACCTAGGGCTTGAATCTGACCAAAACCTTCAGCCATTGTTTCTCCATGGAGAACAAACAAGTACCTTTGATCAGTCAAATCAAAGATGTGTAGTACGCATTTGTTGCATACCCAGAAAAGAAAATAAAGATAATGGTTCTAGTAGCTGACATGCCAATGTCTTACAGGATCCTCCTTGGATGCAATTTTCTGTAAAGATGTTGGGGGTGAACTGAACATGGACATTTCTAAAGCCAAGATACCTATGAAAGGAATGATGCAGAAGTTGATTCCTGAAAGGGAGTTAAAATTCTTAGTGACACAATCTGATGATCCAAGGGCTCAAATCTTGTTTGAGTCTTTGGGCATTGGAACATATTATTTGCAAATAGAAGAAGTCAGTGAATCTTCAACAAGGCATGAATTGGATAGTTTTGATCCTTTCTCAACAATAAATGAGTCATCGTCAAATGATTTGTCTATCTTAGATCATGAAGCTTCATTAGATGATGAAGCTACAGATTTTTATATTTTTGATCTTGGTGACCCAAATGATGTTTGGTTACTCGAGTTTGATGGTTGTTGCTCTTCCACCGATTCTAGAGTGGGAATGGTTTTCATTTCCCCCAAAGGAAAAATTTTCCCTTTTTCTTTCAAAGTACAGTTTCACAACACTAATAACACTATTCAATATAAAGCTTTGTTATTAGGAATGCAAGTTGCACGAAAGAAAGGTATCAAAAAATTTCATGCACAAGGTGATTTTGAGTTAATAGTGTGTCAGGTAAGGAATTTGTACCAGACAAAAAATGACAGACTTAAGCATTATCACAATCTTGTTTGGGATTACATTGAAGAATTTTAAGCTTTTGATATATCTATAGTTCTAAGGGAATACAATGACAGAGATGATTCCTTAGCAGTTTTAGCCATGCTCTTGATACCGCATAAAGATTTTCATGGTTCCACCTATACCATTGAGTTGGTTTTCTACCCAAGTGTTCCTGATAATTCAAAGAACTAGCAAATTTTCAATGATGATAATCAAATTGTTGCCTTTTTGGAGAAGGCAAAAAAATTTGATGAATTGTACTTTGAAGGAAGTGATTCTCCACATCGAGAATCTATTTTTGATATGGATCCAATTACAGGCGAAGAGTTCTTACAACTCAAAGGGAATAAAATTCCCAAGGGGTTGGTATCTCTAGAGAATTTTTTTGATAATCATGATCGTTATGTCAAGAAACAACTCTCAAATTCTAATTCATCTAATGAGGTTGAACAGATCAGCTTAGGAACTAAAGCGGGTCCTAAGATGGTAAACATTGGTAAGTATTGTGCAATTGAAGAGAGAAAGTAGTTTGCTAAGTTGTTACAAGAATATATGGATGTCTTGGCATATTCATATGAAGATCTGAAATCCTTCCGACCGAAGGAGGTGCAACACAACATTCCCCTTAAGATTGGAGCATTTCCTTATAAACAAAAGAAAGGAAATATAACCCACGGATTTTTGGAATGATCCTTGCAGAAGTTCAAAAAAAATTGAACACCAAAATAATATTCCCTATCCATCATTCAACGTGGATAGCAAATTTTTTTCCCATTCGTAAGAAAAATGGTGAGATTCATATTTGTGTGGATTTCTAAAATCTAAACCAACTATCACTAAAAGATAATTATCCTCTTCTAGTAATGGACCAAGTTCTTCAAAATGTGACCGGATTTGAGATGCTCTCCATGCTAGATGGTTTTTCTGGTTACAACCAGATCGAATTCAATTCAATTGATCAGCACAAGATGACCTTTATAATGCCACGGGGTACCTTTGCATACCACAAAATGCCTTTTGGCCTGATCAATGTTGGCACCACGTTTCAACGAGCTATTGACTTGGCTTTTCCTGATGTGTTGGGTAATTTCATTATGGTGTATCTTGATGATCTTACAGTTTTCTCAAAAAAATGTCATGGAAATTTTTACCATCTAAGGAAAATCTTGGAGAGATGTCGACAACATGGTATTTCCTTGAACCCCAAAAAGTCAATTTTTGGGGTTACAGAAGGTAAGCTTCTTGGTCACATAGAGTCCATAGAAGGTATCAAAATTGAATCAGAAAGAGTTAAAATTATCAAATCACTCACTCCTCCATCAAGCAAGAAGGTTGTTCATTCCTTCTTTGGCAAAGTAAATTTTCTGCAAAGATTCCTTCCAGACTTTGCAGAAAAGACTCGTCATATTATTAATTTGATGAAAGGTCTACCACTTTTCATTGGATGATAGAAGGAAAAGCTATGTTCAATGATATCAAGGAGTATATTTCTCATGCGCCAGTGTTAGTCTACCTAGACTACATGAAGGAATTCATCATGTATAGTTATGCTTCTGAGCATACACTTTCGACAATTCTAGTGTAAGAAAACAGTGAGGGTTTTGAATCCCCAATAGAAATCATGAGTTTTCCTCTAAAAAATTAAGAATTGAAATATTCCCAAATGAAAAAATATGCTTTTTCCATGGTCAAAGTTGTTAAACATTTCCGGTTCTACATTCTTAATAGCCATGTCAAAGTCCTAGTTCTAGATTCAACTGTTAAGTCCATCTTAACACAGCAGGAGTTTGGAATGAAAAGAGGCAATTGGATTGCCAAGATTCAATAATATGACATGGATATCAAACCTACCAATTTGATACATGGGTGAGGTTTGTGTCAGCTCATCGCTAAAAATAATCCTGATGGAGAAGTTTCAGAGACTAAGGATTCAAATCCAAGTGAACTTCCAATGGTGTTATTTGCCAGTACTACTAATGAGTGGTATTCCAACATTTTCCATTTTCTCACTTATGGGGAATGTCCTGATCATTTGAATCCAAAGGAGAAAAGGACCATCAAACTAAAGTCAAAAAACTTTGTCTTGTGGGACAATGGTTTGTACAAACGTGCATTGGATGGAACTTTCTTATGATGTGTTGATGAAGAACAATAGAAAATATTGTTGAAGTCATATCATGACTTAGCATGTGGAGGACACTTTTCAGCACCAATTACCGATCACAAGATCCTGAGAGAAAAGTATTAGTGGTCTGCACTCTTCCAGGATGTGTACTCTTGGGTGCGTAAATGCAAACTATGTCAATAGTTCGTACGTAAGCCAAAGTTGGCAACTTTAACTTTGAAACCAGTCATTATTGAAGAGCCCTTCCAACAGTAAAGAATTGATTCCATCAATGCAATAAATCCACCTTCAAGTGTAGGAAAAACCTATGTCCTAACTAAAACCGATTACTTCACCAAGTGGGTGGAGGCAATTCCGGCTAAGCATGCTACTTCTAAAGTTGTATGTAGTTTCTTGAAAGAAAATATCATTTCCAGGTTTGGTGTGCCGAAAAAAATTGTTGCTAACAATGCTTCTACCTTCTCATCAAGCAAGACAACTAAGTTCTATTTTGAACATGACATAACTTTTTCTCATTCATCTAGCTATTATTCACAAGGTAATGGTCAGGCCAAATCAAGCAATAAAAACTTGGTGAGTATAATCTACAAGCTAGTGGATGAGAATCAACATTTGTGGCACAAAGCTTTGTATATGCTTTGTGGGTAGAGAAAATAACTCCAAAGCAGGCAATTGGTATGTCTCCTTTCAAACTCTTGTACGAGTTGAATGCAAAAATTCCCATAACCTTAGAACTTCCAACCCTCAAATTGGCTAAGGCCATAAAGGATGAGACTTTTGATAATTCAGTCAATAAGTAGATAATGTATCTCTCTGAATTGGAAGAGAATCGAGTTCAGGTGGCTAACTGCATCGTGGAACATTAGGAACAAGTCAAAAGCTTTTTGACAAGAATGTCAAGTCTCATGATTTTCAAATTGGTGATCTTTTTCTTCTATGGGACAAGCGAAGAGAACCAAAGGGTATGCACAGGAAGTTTGATTCACTATGGATGGGACCATTCAAATCTGATTAATTACACAGTGAAAGTAGTTTCCTATTGGCATAGGAAGATGGAACATCGTTTTCTCTTCCTCATAGTGGGCAACATTTGAAACATTTTACACAATAAGGTGACAAGCATTCGAATGTAAATATTTTTATTTCAGTCCTTGTGTCTTTTCATTTTTTTAGTCTTTTTATTTTTTCGTCACCTGACTCTATGCCCAGTGGATGGATAAAAGCAATTGGAATCTACTTTAGTGCATTTTTCTTTTGTTCATGTCAAGCCTACTTTACGCACAAGGGGTGATTTTCATCGCTCGTGCATATTTTTTTCCTTTAAGTCTACCATCATTAATGCAACTTAAGTTACATTTATGATCATTTCTAAAGTTGCTTAATAATTCTTTTTGGCTATTTCTTCTCATTCTAATCCATCATTAACCTCTCTCTCCCTACGTGTTGGACATTTTCCAACCTCAGTGGATCAATTTTTGAAGATCTTTCGAGCATTCAAACTAGGTTTTCACATTTTTCGTTAGATATCATCGTTGCTTCTTCTCCTTCATTGTTTTTATTCTTTCTACTAGCTTTTAAAAGCTTTGCGGTTTCTTCTTCAACCAATGCTCATATATTTTTTCTTAGCTAGGGTTTGATCTTTTCTTTTATTTCGATTTCTCCTCCCTCTTTTCAAATCGTGCCTTACTTTTCTGGCTATCCCTTTTGCATGTTTTACCCTAGGCATTTCTCTCCACACTTTTTCTTCGCCATTGCTTGTATTTCTAACTGACCTTCAAATCTTCATCTAAGAATATATACTATAGAAGCGATGATTTTTGTTAAAGTTATAGTGTTATATGTTGAAGCTTCATCATTCAAGAAGGATCATCCAACTCCAATTGTTTGAGCGGTAAAAATCACCGCTCAAACACCAAATCAACCTACCCTTTATTGTCAAGGCGAAAAAAATGTTTGCCATTACATTTTTTATCTACACCAACTCTATTGTAGGAGCGGTGAAAATCACCGCTCCTACATGGAGTGTTTCCATTTCAAATGATAAAGTGGTAAGAAATTCTGCCTAAACACTTAATTCACGAAGGATGAAACATATGCTCGAGCACTAAAAATCAACACCTGAGCATAAACTTGACTTTCCATACATGCACTAGCGCTAATTTTTAACGTTTATAAACTTGTTATCTTCTCAGCATACTGAACATGTAGAGGCGTTGATTTTTAGTGCCCCTACATGCAAACTAATCTTCAAAGTGTAGGAGTGTTGATTTTTAGCGCTCCTACATAAAAGGCAAATTTTTTCCCTAACGCTCTAAAATAACTCTACTTGTGCTTTGAGCCTCATTTCTTCACCCATGCTCTATTTTTTGTGCAAAGAAGATCGTTTGTACTTGCTATGAGTTTCCTACTCACTTCATGCTTTCCAACACTACAATTTTTCTTCTAACATCTGTTGATTCAATACTCTTGTAGTTCCTCTCAAGATCTTGCTAGGTGATCCAAGAAGGTGATATCCCTTGATCGTGTTGTTTCTAGATGACAACAAAGAATCCTTCATCATCTTCTAAGAAAGAGGGAAAAATGAAATACAAATATCAGGGTGTCTTTCCACCTACCATGGTGATCTAGAAGGTGGATGAAATTAAGGACACTGAAGTTGGTCATTAGGACCTTGAGGATTTTGTAAAAAGAACTGAACAAAATCCCTTAGAAGATAGTTTGAGATCTATTTTCCATAACAATTTGCACCTGGTATCCACATCCCCGACTTCTTCTCATAATATGGAATTTGTTCTCTAAGTTGCATCTCACTACATCAGAGATAACAGAAGTGTAATAGATTCCTTAGGACAAGTCATGATGAAACTGGATCCTGAATTCTTTGATACTGTTTTCCAGGTTCCCCACATGGAACAATACACAAAGATCTCAATGCAACAAGCATAGGAGGTTTATGATCAAGATCCAAATAAGGCTAAAAATTTGATTAACAACCAATGGTTGAAAACACCTAGGCCTACTATCTCACGATGTCCAAAGGGGCTTCCTAGGAGTGATTTCAAAGAAGATGTCAGTGATATGATTACCCTCCTAAGAAAGGTTAAATCATTTCTTGAGTCATCCCATTTTCAAGAATGGATGTATGAATACATTTGCATCATCAGGAGAAAGAAAGCATACTTTCCCAAGAGAAAAAATAAATGGAAAAATGTCTCTCCTTTTGGTCACAAATGAAAGAGACAAAGCTCAGTAAGTTGGTGGAAGTTGGGGTAATTCCCAACAAAAAGAAATATGTGGAGGTAAGAGAATCCCTCAAGCACCGATTTCAAGTGATCAAGTCTCTTATCGAAGATATCTACCAAGTACACGAAGATGTTGAAGGAGATCATATTATCCTAAAGAATGGAATTAAGGAGTTACTGGTAAGCTCCTTGATGAAAATAATGTTTTCCTCTTGGTTAGTGAATCATCTCAGATCTACAAGGAATCCATCATGAAGCAAGTGGAGGATGCAAACTTTTCAAAGACCTCCATGCATGCAATTTGTGATATACAGATTTCTCTTGATAATCTCAAGACAAATCTTGATAGATGTAAGAAGATTCACTCATCTGCCAAAAGATCAATCACCAGATTTCACACCATTGTGGATTACACTGTTGGTCTAAATGAGGCATTTGTACTGGAGACAAAGAAGAAATATGAAGACTTCAATGCCCAATGCAAGGAACCATGAAGACTTCTTTTCATCTCCAGTGTTAGATATTTTTATGCTTTCATTTACGCTTTTTGTTAATAGTTCTCGACATCTTACATGTCTTTTTCCAAGATGTAATTACATGTAGAAACATAGATGTTTTCCCAAAAAGATGGACAACATTTTAAAATAATTCAACTTGTTAGGTGAGATTTTCCTAAATTTACTCAACTAACTTTCCTAAATTCACTCATCTCCTTTTCCTATATTTTCTCTTCCCTCTCTTTTATAAATATGAGGGAATTATTTTGTAATAAGGATCTTTTATCTTTTGCAATGAAGTGTTGGGCATTTTGAGAAGCAAATATATGAAACTTTGTGTTCATCTTTTTGAATCTGTTTTGATCAATAAAGAAGAAAGTTGCATACCATAATTTGTGTTGGAATCGATTATCTTTTGGATTTGATTGAGATTGGCAGTGATTAGTGATTGAGATCTAAAGGGCTTTGAATAAATCCATGTAAACTTTGTGTTACACTCTTTTATTCAAATTTATGTTATTTGATTGAATGTTGTTGGTGAACTCTCTACAAGACTTTGTGCTTGTATTTATTCATATCGTTCATGGATCTATTGTGGAGTATCTAGAAGACTTTGTGCTTCTAATACAACGATTGTTACATATTTCAAAGATTCATTGGTGAAAGCTACATAACGACTTTGTGTCTTCCTGAGTTTTCTTGTTTTATCATTTATCATTATTATGTTGGTATTCTTGGTCTTTGCTTTGACAAGATAAGAATATCAAAATTAATGCTTTGTTTTTATTTTGAATTTATATCAAACCATGAACTCAAAACCATGAAGCATTGTAAAACATATTCTCTGGAAAAAGAGAGAATCATGAATGTGACACACCCCCATCTCTTAATCGTAGTGTACATCATTGTGAATACTTAATTAGTTTTACTTAGTTTCAATTAGTAAGAAGGTCTCCTCCCCTTTCTAAGAGGAGAGATTGTATCTCACATAGCTATGGTTGAAAGCAAGTTTTGTAATTTGTTAAAGGGATTACATAACTTTCACCCAACACAGTTGGAAAGATACTATCACCAGTAGTTTGGAAAATAATGTTTTGTTTATATATTGGTTTAGTATGTTGGTCTATTGGTCTGGATTTCACCTCAAAGAAAGATATCTCTACAGGAATTTGTACATAGGTTTGTGACTAAAATATGCATCTTACACCAAAGTTTTGTGATGATATATGTGAATGCATACAGAAGATATGAATGACAGTGTTCTCCTCTAAAGTCTACAGTGAGTTTCTATATAGTGCATTAATGAGGGAGATTCCACATTTTCTCAAGATTAATTATTTTGTTTTGTGGTGATGAAGACAAGTTATTTGATGTTGTCTAAAGAATAATTTGATGTGTTAACAAGTTTTATGTTACATGTTTCATGAATTTCACATACGTTTGGAGTTTTGTTTTAGGTCTAACTCTGGCTGACCTAATTATGAATTGGTGTTAAGAAGGCTAAATATGTGTTGTGAATTCTATATGGATATATCATAGGTCCATTCTAACTTATATCATATGTTACATGTGAAGATAAATCTGTGTTTAAGATTCATGCCGACAAACTTGGTTTTGATTTGAAATCAGGTTACTCCAATTACGTTGACCTAATTGATGTAATTTATGTACTTGATTATATATGGTATATATATGTGTGTTTGTGTGTGTGAACACTTTTGAAATGAAGTATGATGAACAAGAGATATAAGAGAGGTGATGGTGTGGGTGAGTGAATGAAATGAAATATTTCAGAGTGATCAAGAATTACTAATGCTACAAATGTGCAAAGTTGTATGAATAAGCAAATAGATGTGTTGCATACACTTGTAGAGAAGTGTTTCTTATACTGTGCTTCACTGGAAATAAACTCCAACACAAGGAAGGTGCATTCTATCTCATTTCATCCCTTGGTAGTGAGCCATACTCTATTTTATAAACTATTTCAAGTTGTGAGCCTTTAAGGAGAGTGTGTCCTAGCAGTGAGCCTTTGTAATATTCTATATCTAGATATATTATATTGTGAGCTAATCCTCACTATGGTTTTCCACATAAAAATATAGTGTTGATGTGTCTTATGGTTTCATGCTCTTTTCAATGTCTTCATTCTTGTTAGCAATTAAATATGCTTTAATAATTTGATGGTTTATAGTTGAATGGTTTAATGGAATACTGATTCACTCCCCCCCCTTCAGTATTATGGGTGTTCAACATTTGGTATTAGAGCTTGGTTCTTCTAAAAAAGTCTAACAACTTGGGGAAGGTCCTAACATTCAAATACATGGAAGATATAAAATTTATTATTTCTCCAGAAGAGATCCCTACTAGACATACAAAATAAAATGAAGATTTGAAGGAAAGCCTGAAGGAAGTAAATGAGTACATTAAGAAGTTGAAGGAAAGATATGGAGAAGTCAATAATCAATTAAAGAAAGCAGATGAGGACATCATCAGACTAAAAGAACAACTAGAAGAAAAGAGAAAAATTGAAGACTATCAGAAAGTTGAAATGCAAAGGAAGATTGATGAATGTGCAAAGCTTGAACAAGAAGTAGTAATTTCGAAATCAGATCTAGAAAAGGAAAGAAGACATGAGAATAAATTTGTGACAAGTTCTACAATGCTGGATGAACTGATTGCAGGAGAAAAAACCCTCTAAGGACAAAAGTGGTTTGGGATTTCAAGAAGGACAAAGTTCAAAAGAAAATCAATTCCCTAACATGAAGATTCAAAGCAATGGTAGACAATTCAAGAATCTAAGAAGAAATATCAAAAGGATTTCTATCAGACAACCTAATGCTCAAAGGTACTTATCTTTTAACGGTGTCTATTATTCTTGCAATAGGTTTGGGCATAGCACGAAAGAGTGTGAAAATAAAATGAAACAGAATGATGGAAATACTTTATCATTCTTCAGTCAGTGTTTTTAATGCAAGAGGATTGAACATAAATCTATAGAGTGTGGAAGTCAGAAGTTAAACAAGATGATTTATCCATTCAATGGCTACTGTTGTCACTATAATTTATTTGGACACAAGGCTAACTAGTGCAAATATAAATTGACTAAAGGACAATTTGGATGGAAGAATGTTGTTTTCTATAATTGCAGCAAACCGAGACACTTTGCTAGAGACTGTAGAAGCAGAAATATGAACCAATCATTAAGATTGATCTGACAAAGATTAAGAAGGAAATGGAAAGGATTTGGAGAAAGGAAGGAGAATATAAAAATCAAGGAAGATAAGAATTATCAATTTTATCTCTATTGTTCCCTGGTGCAGACAATCCCATCAAAAATTAAATCTAGGTAGTGTTGATGTGTTTTTTATGCACTTCTCAACATAGGTAATGCATAGGTACATCACCTCTCTTGAAAGACAATCTTACACAATCAAATTGCAAAACACTATCCCAAGGTCTCTAATGTCAGGTCTTAACAGTACTTGGAATACCTTAGTTGATTCATGTGATTTGCTAGAATCACAAGGCGGACTTATGGATGAGTTACAAAGCATGGGAATTTGGTTCCAAAAATGGAGTTCTTAAGAAGTAGAAATTGATGAGCAATTGCTACAGGTTCAAAACAATAGTCAAGAACTCATATTCCATCATCATATTTGGCTTTACAATGTGCAATGAACCTTGTTCAAAGTCACTATTAAAAAAAAGGGTCAAAAGGGTAGGGAAAGGAGAAGTTCCTAGACCTAAGCTATGAATGAACAATAATCATGGAGGCTACTACAGTAGACAAACTTCCTAAACTAAGTTTTTCTTAGCCAAGAGGAACCTACAGTTACACAAAACCAGTGTAATCTTCTAAGGACTGTAGATTTTCAGATTGCACACACACATCATGAACATGCAAATGAACTAAGTTGTAGCAATGAAGTAAGGAAGCTCATACTAGCTTTACAAAGTGATTCATCATCAACAAATCACAAAAAGCATGAGCTGGAAATTCATCAAATATTGTAACAACAAACACCATTATCACTTCCACTCAAGAAACTAACAACTAAAACTAACAAGGAAGTTGAACCATGCATGCATAATGAACAAACTCAAGAGAAACACCCACAAATCATGCAATGTAGATCTCTATTTTTGTATAATTCATTTACACCATCTCTCCAACCCTTTACAATAGAGGGGCAAGCCCCTATTTATAGTTTTCCAAAGCCCAAATGAATGGCTAGGATTAATCTACAATGAGTGGCTTAGATTTGCTTACATTAGGGTTTCACCTACCCCCCATTATAAAGGAATTTAAAATACATTTTTGTCTCATTCCTATTTTGTCCTGTAGTGCCTAGGTCTTATAGCATTTTTGCCTCCTAGCTGATTACCTTTCTGTTGTAGCTGAAATTGTTTGAAGGCTGCCTTCACTTGATGTGTTCGATAATGTTCTTGCAACCAATCAAGTGCATTCTTGTTTGCAGATTCATATCACCATGAAAGAGATAATTCATCTTAGCTTTGACGAGATAGCCTCAAACAGATCATAATTATTTAGCAAGGGTAAAACAGCTCCGTTTCACATTGTGGCAGATAGCCTTCTGATCTTTGCACTGATTTCCTTCTAATGGGCATGCCATTGGTTTATCAGCCCATTGGGCAAGTTAATTGTTATTTATGTAAGCATTCTTCTACTTGCAATCTTTGTAAACCCGAGCAAATTCCCCATTTCAATATCCTTAGCCCTTCATTTATATTCTTTGTACTCAAGCCTTTATGGCATAGCATCATCTACCCTCGTCCCATCCAAGAGGTCTTCCATGATGAACATCCGCACGTTGGTCACCTTGGTAAACTTGAATTAAAGCTCTACCTCCACAACGAGTTCCATGTGTCATTAAAATGGAAGCATTCCCTCTCCTTATTGCACCCCATATTCAAACTCCACGATTGTGGGCACTTCCCTGGCAGTCATCTTTGGATGTTTATAAGGGTCCCTCCTCCTACAAGAATACCTGCACACTATATTTACAATGTTTCAATTAGAGTATCATTAAATCGTTTATACGCATAAGTGGGTACCCTAGCAAAATTCCTAAAGCCAACCATTTTGATAAAATAACATTGCTACCAAATACCCCTTTTGAATTCCAAATCATTTTTAAATAGTCTCGACGATAGACTCCTCACATTGGGAGGTATTGTATTCTTTCAAATGCTCTAATATTACAAAGCTATGAGCATGAAATAGTTCTATGACATCTGCTAGAGGAAGGCATGGGATGGATAAAATAGTGGATCCCGTAGTAAAGGAAGACACCTAAAAACAAAAGATGTGGGTCCTGCATCAGGTATTGTCGTGCAGAGAGATAGTGCGAGGAGGTCGTTCGGCGATGCCGTTAGCAGTGACTGCTCCATGGGTGACTCTTGCATTCCGCTTTGCTACAATGTCCTCCCTCCACCTTAATGTGGACTTCTCACATAAGAACTAGGGACAACAACTTACGGCTAGGATCATCAACATTCCATATTTAAAATCTTTGTGTTCACCCGTCAGGGAATCATGAACCCCCGCAAGATGATGTCTACCCTAGAGTCATAATGCTTCCTAGTGGGATCCTAAGACACAAGCCACAGTCGAGGTCCAAGACTGATCTATAACACCTACACAGCACCACCCACACTCGTGCTCATAGATTTCTTAACAGTGATGAAGTAACCTCTCGATCCCTCCTTATAGTAAGAATTTTGAAGAGTTTTCCTAGACAATGCCACCAATTGAGGGTCTTGTCATTTTTAATGATTCTCCCTCCTCATGCCACAACTGATTGCTTCTTCCACTTAGCATATCTTCCTTTAAAGTTTTGTCTTTTAGTGTCCATTTAAGCATCCCTCTGAATTCCTCGAACAATGACCACAAGTACATATATCATGCAGAACGGTCATTGTGGTCATTAGTGGAGATGACATCCACAAAGGGACAATGTGAGGAAAGTTGTGTGGATGAAAGAGGGCAGGAATCTACCAAGGAAAAGCTGCCACGACTACGGCAATGCGGACGGCAATACGAGTATCAAACTCCACAAGTCATTTTTCCACGAAATGAAACGTGCAGGAGACCACTCAACCTCCACCCCATATGTTGTAAACTTTAGTTTATTCTTAGTAACTATATTGGATGTGCTTAAAGCATTCAATATTCCAACCAGGTATGGAATCCTTTTATACTCATTATTCGAATAAAGCCCGGTATGACACCGTGAGTCACACCTTCCCTAAGTTGTCCATATACCTATATCGAGGAGCGTCCCATTTCTTCTCCATGTCTAATGCTACTTTTCTTCTAAAGTTCAAATCCATTCTTCTTTACTCATGAGCCATCAATCCTTCTACCGCTAACCTTTTCTATCAATCTCCTTCAAGATATATTTGGTTTTGTCATTCAGAGGTAGTCCATCCATGTGTTTTTTCAATCACCTTAACACGTCGCACATTCGTCCTCATACTCGTTGGGGGCGGTCTTCAAATTATAACATATGGAGGGAGCCTTGAGAAGAAGCATCAGGGGAGAATTCAGATCCTATAGAAGAAGAATATGTCGAGTGGGAAAGTTTGGGCTACGACCTCTGGAAGGTCGTTTGGAACAGTCGAGGGTGGACGACTACAGGGACTACGGACCCCGCAAAGCCAGCAGAAGAGCAAGTGCAGGCGGTAGTAATAAGAATGTCGCTCAAGCAGCAACTTTCACCCAAGGAAATCTTATAATCAAAATCCACAAGCAGTGATTCCGTTGAGGGTGGCGAAGAAAAAATAGTGGCAAGTGAATGGAACTCTGCTACCTAGCCAGAAATTCTCACCCTTCTTCATTTTCACCTTGAATGGTTGCCTGTAATATATTCCTACCTCTTCGGCATGACATCTTCCCCTCTTGCCTCATAAATTCAGTTGGCTTACATATCTTGATAGTACAAGCGCGGACTATGGGACAATGTTCTTTGTGAGCTATTGCTACTTGCCCGCCACCCTCAATATCATGTTCTCAAGAAGCATACTTGACAGGCATTTCGTGGTTTATGCTCTGCTTGCCAAAGACTCGATTCCTCTATGCCTATTTGTGATATTTCGTTGAATGAATTTTCATGAGACATGTGCCATTTGCAGGGATGATGCATGTAAGTTCCATTCAGGGATGATGGCAAGAATAGTTGCGGCACCCGTAGATAGTAATTCAACCACAAATAGTGTGGGTGGAGGGGTGTGGGAATCCAATAGGGAAAATTAGTGAGGAAAATGGGTGAGGTAGAAGGAGCCCCAATTTGTAGGTTTTGCAACTGTGATGTTTGTTGCATGTAAAAGTGGCTACAGGAGGTGCACATCCTGCAATAAAGAGAGTTGTTGTTTGGACGGCCATGTGGGCTTCAAGTCTCCCATGGAGAACCGTTGTCGGGTGAAGAAAGGTGGGATGACATTTGAGAAATGTTGTCACAAGATAGCGAGAGGCAGGGAGAGACCCGTAATGCAAGCCTAGCATGAACGACAGCCATTGAAGGTAGTTTAAATAGCATCATTCATAGAGTGTAAATCCTTAGCACCAACCTTCCCCCAGTAATCATGGTTAACTTAAAATTTCATTATGCTTAAGACAGGGTTACTTGAGGATGCTATCAAGAATATCACTTGAAAGCAACCAAGTTAGTATATGCGGGCAGGACATGTGGGGGTGTCATGAACAAGATTCCATTTTGCAATGTTGGGGTGATGGAGGGCAGACGTCGTAATGGAGCCCACAAGAGGATGATGATGCTAGTGGATCGCGGGTCTGTGGAGCGGGGAGTCAGTGGAGCTTCGCCATTTAGAAATGACATCATGGTGATGGACTCCCACAGGTGATGGCCCACAGGGGCAAGTCTGTCGGTGGGTTTTGACTCAAAATTCTACCCACCGATCTTAAGGTTTACTTTGACAAAATGGTACAAGTGGGATCCGAGCTACGGGCGACATGAGACCTAATTCATTTACTAAACACCGCTCATATGAAGGCAAGCCATGCAAAATACCATGATCATTTTAGACTTAAGCAATTTTGAAGTGTGTCGGGTCAAGTTTGCTTCGGCAATAGCAAAGATGGGATGGCAGAGCCAAATGCGGAGTCCACTATGTGGGTGGCAGTTAAGGGTTGGTCGTCGCGAGAATGGTGAAACGGGGATGAAAAATCACACGGGGTGACTTGCAACTATGGGTCTACGAAGCATGAAGGACACACCAGTGAAAATGAGTGCAGGGTCCATGGAGCGAGGTAGATGCAGGGACCTGGTCGCAGGTGAACGACGGAGCGCAACGGCAAATGACAAGGGGAAACTCGTAGGGTCCATCCCGCACTAGCAAATGACTTAGCGAAACTTAGATTGGTGAATTGGGCCAACATGAAATTGATCATTTTCAGTCTTAGGGCCAACTTAGGCTAGGAAATGGGGGTGCACAAAATGAGATGAGAGAAAATCAGCTCGTTGGGAGCGAAAAAGAGGGGGTCCTTGGCTTCGGCGGGGTGCGTGTGCAAAATATGCACAACAGGCAGTAGCTAAGGGGGAGAAATAATCAAAAAAATTAATATCCCCTTTTTTGATATATGATGTCACATCATGACATAAATGCATTTATTGATGCAATGAATTCAAATTTCATGCGAAAGGAATTTTCAGATGCACATGTGCAAAGAATGAATTCTCGTGAGCTTGAAAAGATGGAAGTATACACTAATTTCAAGGACATCGACTTGCATTTTGAAGCAATTGAGGTTAAGGAAATAAATTTAAGTATGTTAAAGAAAACTCATTCGATGAAAGGAAAATTTGTGGAAGAAAAGAAGTGTGCAGAGAAAGTTTGAAGAAACTAGAGCATTTCCATACCGCATAAATTTGGAGTTTGGCATTGGTGTGCAGGCAAGAGGTAAGTCATTGTTTCTATATATCATTCCCTTTGAATTGTTCATTGAATTTTGGTTGAATGTGATGGATATACCTCAAGTAGTACATAATTCAGTGAGACTAGAACCACAACTTCAAATGTATCATGTTAAAACCCTAGAACTCAATCCCTTGGGTGCATTTTTTAGAAGTTCCACTTGGTGTTATTCCAATTGAAGACATTGGGATATATAATAATAGAAAAGTGGAAGAACCTACCTATGGAAAAGCTCACATATTGTGGATTGAAGAATTAACTAAATACTTTACCCTAAAACCAAAATACAATGTACTTACGGAGATGAATTTGGATGTGCAGGATTGTTTTCTAGACTTTAGTAATGAAGAAAGATGTATTAGAATGGCTCTTAGAATATTTCATGATCAATGTGCGTGGCATGACAATTCACATATGTTATCCAAAGAAGCAATTAAAGATGTAACTAGGTTATTATCCACCAGACCTAATCCTATACATAATATTGATAATGGAAAGGGATTAATGAATAACATAGGTACTAGAATTACTAATCCAGCTATCCATTATGCAAGTTTGGTTATTTCACACCTATTTTTTGGTAATAATGTTTTCTCTACCTTCACAATTGATTTAGCAATAGAAATGGTTGTGAAGATGATAGGATATGATCTTTCTGAGTTGCTTCGACAACAATTATTGAAAAATTTGAATGATATCAAGAAAAAGAAACATACTTTTAGATATGGAACTTTGATTTTTTGCCTAACTTTCTACTTTATGAGAGAAGTTTCTAGAATAGAAGTTGTTTGGTTAGATACCAAAGCAATTGCTCATCATATCAGAGTTAATGAGAAATATTGGTGATTTGGATGCATAAGGAGATGTTCTTGTTGCATTATTTGGAAAGTTTTAGAGAAGAATTAACAGAAGGATAGTTTCAAGAGAACTAGTTAAAAAGTATAAGGATGATATAATATTTTTGGTATCCACTAATAGCTGCAAATGTATCAAGGCAGTTGAACCGAGAAGCTCATGGATTCCTAATCTGGGTTATGAAATTGAAAAGGATTATGTTGCTAGTTGTATTGAAATGCTAATCAACAACCCTTAAGATCCTAGCAAACCTAGATTTGGAGCCTACACTAAAATAGCTCGAGAAATTCTTGAAAATTTTAAGTTTGTCTTTGGTAAATCAATGATTGCCTCCAGAGAGAAGAGAGAATTCGTTGAGGCTCATGCATTAGTTTCTCAGGTTGAGCCAGCTCCAAGGAGACTTAAGCAGCTAGCTAGTATAGTTTCATATTGTTCCTAGAACAATCACTAGTTCTTCTTAGTCTATTATAGAAAGCACAAATTCATTGACTAATAAATTAAAGGAACTAAAGATTCAAGCAATAAGTGATATAGTCACTTGGGTCGAAGATAAAGGATTGTTGGAAATTGTAGATAGATCCAAATCTACACACAACATTGCACTCAATAGACTTAAAGAGGTTCAAGGGTGTGAGAAGAGGCCAAAAGTCTATTTTCATTCTATGGGACATGGCTTGATGTGATTCATAGATTCAAGGTTGTTGAGGACTATTGAGACTCAAATAAAATATGCTTCCAACACCTTTAATCTTGCTCATGATCTAGATGATCAAACTTGGTACAGATTAACAAAGTTGCATGAAGAATATCTTGCATCACATAAGGAAAAAGGAGAAATGATTGAACAATATGGGATGCTCAAAGATCTTATCAGGATTAAGTGTACACCTATCTATTATGCTCTTTCTTTGGCTAATAGGATTCTAAACTCAAATGTTACTCCTGGGACTTTAGTTGAAGGAAAGGACATCCTTGTTGATCTTAATTATCTATGCAAAGCCTTATCAAAATCAAAAAAGGTTTTGGGATGAAGGGAAATCCTCTTGATCATATATTCTTAGAAAACTTCAAGGGACAACTACCTCCAATTGATTACTCATAGATGTTGTTTTGGATGTACTCCTCAAGGGAAGCATTCAGGTATGTAAATGAAAATGTCAAAGCATTCAATAACTTTTTATCCTTTTCCATTGATGTCAAAGGGGGAGATAAGGAGGATGTGAAAAGAGGAGAATGTAAAAAGTTCAAGAAAAAAAATTAGGGAAAGAAATGATAAAGTTTCAGAACAAATTTTTGATGGTTTTCTCATCATGTGTTTCCATCAATGAAAAAGGGGGAGATTGTTGGAAATTGGAAGGTTTTCATTGATGTCAACAATGGAATATGGATGATTGTCAACGATGTACATTACTTGTATCATTCATTACTTGCTTCGATAATGGAAGTCTATTGATCTGGTATTTTGGTCTAAATTATCTTATTTTGTAAGATTCTTTCATAAGCTAACATTATGGTCTATCTCGACATCATTTGCATCTATTGACAAGATTTCAATTGAATAGGCTTTACGGTTGGAAAGATATTGTCACCAGTAGTTTGGAAAATAATGTTCTTCTTATATACTAGGGTTTAGTATGTCGATCTGCTAGTCTGGATTTCACCTCAAAGAAAGACATCTCTACAGGACTTTGTGCATAGGTTTGTGACTACAAGATGCATCTTACACCGAAGTTTTGTGATGATATGTGAAGGCGTACAGAAGATATGAATGACAATGTTTTGCTCTAAAGTCTACAATGAGTTTCTATATAATGCATTATTGAGGGAGATTCCCCATTTTCTCAAGATTAATTATTTTGTCTTGCGGTGTTGAAGATAAGTTATTTGATGTCATCTAAAGAATAATTTTATGTGTTAACAAGTTTTGTGTTACATGTTTGATGAATTACACAGACGTTTGGAGTTTTGATGTTTTAGGTCTAACCTTGGCCGACCTAATTATGAATTGGTGTTAAGAAGGCTAAATATGTGTTGTGAATACTATATGGATCTATCATAGGTCCATTCTGAATTATACAACATATTACATGTGAAGATAAATTTGTGTTTGAGATTCATGTCAATAGACTTGGTTTTGATTTGCAATGAGGTTACTCCAATTAGGTCGACCTAATTGATGTGATTGGTGTAATTGATGTACTTGATTATATGTGTGTGTGTGTGTGAACTCTTTTGAAATAGAGTATGATGAACAAGAGAGATAGAAGAGGTGATGATGTGGGTGAGTAAATGAAATGAAATATGTCAGAGTGATTGAGAATTGCTAGGTGAAATCACAATACTATGTCTCACTTTTTGCCTAAGATGGACATTTACATTAATATTTTTAATTGAATCTTCATCTTTTGAGACCTATAGCAGCTAAACCATAAAGAATTTGAAGATGATATGAACTAGTGATTTGTGGTAATTTGTGTGTAGATTCTAAATTTTTTTTTTTTTCAAATTTTCTGAAATAAATCGTGAATCTTTCAACATCTCCTTTAATAACTAGTTTCAGACAGAAAACAAGATTTTCATAAAGTAACGTTTGTGTCGTACAACATAACTTTTTTTCTATAAAGGATTAAATTATAATTTTTGGAATATGGATTCTCAGCATCAATATCTAGGAAAAGGATATTTCTTAATAAAAAAAATTTGCATATTTTTTTTAAAATTAATTTTTGAAGTCACTGTAACTATAATTTGGACACACGTTTGTGTCCTACCACCTAACTTTTTGTGTATATATTGAAATCCAATTTTTCTTTTCTGGGCGAAATAAGGAAATCAATATCTAGGGAATGGTATTTTTTGAATTTCTTTACAATGTTTTACTATTTTTCCACCTCTACACAACAAAGAGCTTGATGTTCAAAGAAAAACCTATGTTTAGTAAAAATTGAAAATTAAATACATGATAAAATGAAAATATATCAAACCTATACTTGTTGGAAAGCTAGTTTCAAGGGCTACAATCTTGAAAAATATATTTTTTAAATGATGTTATTTAATCCCTCAAAAGGTAATGAAAAAGTGATTTTTTGCCAGCATTTTGATAGTTGTGAAGGAGACTCCATTGTGGGTATGATTTAATACTATAGGAGTTCTATCCGAGGGGGTTTGATCTAAGGGGGTCTTATCTATCCCTCTTCAATTAAAAGCCTTTATATGGAGCCTCTCAAGACTTAAATTATTAGTTTTTCTAAAAATAGTGATTTCAAGAAAAAATCAACACATCCCAAAAGTGAGACATAGTATTGTGGCAGCACCTTGCTAATGCTACAAATATTCAAATCTATATGAATAAATAGACAGATGTGTTGCATACACTTTTATAGAAGTGTTTCTTATAATGCGCTTCATCAGAACTGAACTCCAACACAAGGAAGGCACATTCTATCTCAGTTCATCCCTTGGAAGTGAGCCATACTTTGTTTTGTAAAATATTTCAAGATATGAGCCTTTAAGGACAATGTGTCTTGACAATGAGCCCTTGTAATATTCAATATCCGGATATATTATATTGTGAGATAATCCTCACCATGGTTTTTCCCACTTTGTATTTTCCACGTAAAAATATGGTGTTGATGTGTCATATGGTGTCATGCTCTTTTTAATGTCTTCACTCTTGTTAATAGTTAAATATGTTTTAATAATTGGATGGTTTATAGCTAAATGGTTTACTGGAATACTAATTCACCCCCCCCTCTCAGTATTTCAAGTGTTCAACACTTGAGTGCATCACTGGATTCTTTGAAATGTTAATTGCACTTGCATTATCACAGAAAATAGAGATGGGATCATCATACATTACTCTAATATCCTTCAATTTTTTGTCTCATCCATAAAAATTATGTGTAGCAGGATGCTACAACAATATACTCAACCTCTACAATGGATAGGGAAACTGAATCTTGTTTTTTACTTAACCATGACACCAATTTGCAACCAAGGAAGAATGCACCATCAACACAACCTACCTAATTTGCATCTTTATAAGAATTTAGTATAAAATTAGTATCCCTAGGATACCATAAGCCATAATACGGAGTTCCATTTAAATATTTGAATATCCTCTTCACAGTTGCAACATGTGTTTCTTTAGGATCTTCTTGAAATCTACCAACAAGACAAACTGCATGCATGATATCCAGTCTAGTAGCAATTGAATACAATAGTCCTCCAATCATAGATCTATATTTTCTCTTATCAGCCTTAGGTGAATCATCATCCTTACTCAATTTGCAGCTAGTCACCATAGGAGTGCATATCGGTTTGGAACCATCCATCCCAAACTTCTTCAACATTTCTTTTACATACTTTGATTGTGAAATAAAAATCCCTTTTTTTGTTTGATTGATTTGTAGCCCAAGAAAGAAATTCATCTCACCAAACTTAAAAATTTCAAACTCTTTTTACATTTCTTCAGCAAACATTTTTCGCATTGTTTCATTTCCTCCAAAGATAATATCATCGACATATACAACTACTATCAGGATTTTGTCATTTTCAATTTTGAAATAAAGATTGCTATTTGTCGTACCTTTATCGAAACCTTGTTGAATCAAATATTTGTCCAACCTTTCATACTAAGCTCTAGGAGCTTGTTTCAATCCATATAAATCCTTCTTTAATCTGTAGACCATGTCTAGTTGTTTTGACAACTAAAATCTTTCTGGTTTTTCCATGTAGACTTCTTCTAACTCACCATTTAGAAATTAAAACTTTACATCCATCTGATAAACTTTAAAATCCTTATGAACATTAAATGCCAAAAATATTCTAATAGATTCCATTCTAGCCACCGAAGAAAAGGTTCCCTAAAAATCTATACCTTCTACTTGTAACCCTTACACACAAGCCTTGCTTTATTTCCAACCACTTCTCCATTCTCATTCAACTTGTTTCTGAATACCCATTTTGATCCAATTATGTTTTTATCCGTCGATCTAGGAATCAATTCCCAAGTAAATTTTTCCTCAATCTACATAAGTTCTTTCATAGCTTTCATCCAATTTTCATCTTTACATGCTTCACTTACTATCTTAGGTTTTACTATAGAAAATAAACACAAATTTATTTCAGTAGCACCAATAGCTCTACTTCTTGTCATTACACCTTTTCTCTTGTCTCCAATGATTTGATCTTCTAAATGATTATTTTGCACATATTCAGGTGTCTTTGGGGACACCACAGAAGCTTCTTTTTCCTCATTTTTCTTTTCATGTTCTTCAACAACTTCTACTTCTCTGCAATCAAGTTCATCTAATACATATCCATAAACTTCAATTGAATTCTTCAATGCTTCATCAACCTTGACATTTGTGCTTTCTACAATCTTTCTTAGCCTTTTTTTTGTAGAATCTATAAGCTTTTATTCTAACTGAGTATCCAAGGAAGATACCCACATCACATCTTGCATCAAACTTTCTTAGATTTTCTTCATCTCTTCTGATATAACATTTGCTTCCAAATAGCTTGAAATACTTTACAGTAGGAATATTTCTATACCACAACTCATAGGGAGTCTTAGTGCTATTATATTTTTCTTGAACTTGATTGAACAAATAAAACACCAGTGTGAATCGCTTCTCTCCAGTAGACTTTCAATAGACATGCCTCAGTAATCATCAATCTAACAGCTTCTTGAACCATTCTATTCTTTCTGTTAACAACTCTATTCTACCAAGGAGTTCTAGGAGAAAACAATTGTCTTCTTATTCCATGTGTTTCAAAAAACATGTTAAACTCATTGGAGGTGAATTCACCACCTCTCTCAGACCTTAAGCATTTTATTTTTGTGTCCATTTCATTTTCAACCATAGCTTTGAATGCTTTAAATTTGTCTAATGCATCAATTTTTTTTCTAAGAAAAGTAACCCATGTCATTCTAGAGTAATCATCAATCAAAAGCATAAAATACATGTCACCTTATAGACTTCTCACCCTTGTAGGACCATAAAGATCTGTGTGAATCAAATCCAGTAGTTCAAAAGTAGATTCTTCCTTTGACCTAAAGTTATTTCTAACTTGCTTTCCAAATTGACAATCCTTGCAAATAGCATTAACACATTTTGTAATTATTGGTAAATCTCTCATAGCTTGTACAACACTAATTCTCAATATATTATTGAAATTCATATGACACATCCTCTGGTGCAATACCCAACTGTCATTAATCTAAGACATAAAGCAATGTACATCTGTACCCTTAAGTTGATAAATATTTCCTTCATACTTCTTTCTAGGAACAATCATTGTTTTGGATCCTTTCCTTATTTCATATTTCTCATCCTTGAAGACAAGATTAAATCATTTTCTACACATTTTTCCAACACTCAAAATATTATGCCTTAAACCCTTCATATAGTAGACATCATCAATATTATACTTTCCATCAAAACTAACTGAACCTATCCCACAAATCTTAGCACCAGTATCATCTCCAAACTTAACTAAGCCTCCATCATATCTTTCAAGTTTAACAAACTTGCTTTTGTCATCGGCCATGTGATGTGAATAGCCACTATCAACAACCTAGCAGTTCTTTTCCTATTTAGCATGAAGAGCAGAGATCACAGTACTTTCAACTTTTTTCGGAGTGCATTCCTTCACATATCTTTCAGTATTAGCAAAAGTAGATTCATATTTTATAGCCAAGAACAAGAATTCATTTTGTCATCAAAATCTCCATAATAAGACTCATCATCAGAAATACCAACATCCTCATTTACATAATATGCTCTCTTGATCATCTTTACTTTGTTTTCTTTGCCTTCTCTATGTTTATTATTCTTAGCTCTTTTATGACATCTTGAAGTATAATGACCTATTCCTCCACAACTAAAACATTTGAAAGCTAACTTACCTTGATAATTACCAGAGCCCTTTTTCATTCTTCTTACAGAGTTAGCTTCCACTTCATCAAAGTTTTCTTCATCTGGATCTTCAAATTTTGTAGCCCTAAAAGTAGTTTCTATCATTGATCCATTCCTTGGTGCAGGAACACCCAGTTCAATTCATGCCTCCAAGAGGCCAAAGTTAGCATTTTGTTTTCTTTGGTGATTTTTTCATTTAATAAGGTTTTTACGTACCATTTCATGCTTTTTTAGGTCTAGATTCAGTGTTTAAGGGTGAATTAGAGCTTAGTTACAAAATATTGTAAAGTTGCATAATGATGTTGTGATCCTAAATGTTTATCAACCCTAAATATGCAAAAACAAAAAATAATGCAATGAAAAAAACACAAAGGGACACCTCAAAATTAGCCTAAGAAATGATAAAGCAAAGAAATAAGCTAAAATGAAGATTACAAGATGATTATACCTTCTTTTGCTGCTAAAATTCCTTGGTTGGCCCTTGATTTTGATTTCTTTGTATGCTCCTTGGATGGCTATTGATATAGCTAAATGCAAGATTAATTAGATGGTGGGATGCAAATGCAAAATGGCTAAAATGGATGGCTATATGAGAGAAAAATGAGTGCACAAAATGACAGCACAAGGTTGCAAAATGGCTAAGTGTTGTAAATGCCTTAGAGAAGGGAGTATTTATAGGGAAATTTGAATTCTCTAGAGAATTCAATGGTTGAGATTGAGCTACCAAGGTCAAGATGTAGGGCTATGGTGAGTTGAGGACTCACAATCCCTCGCATCTTGACATGTGGAATGTGAGATGGCCAAGGATAAGATGATGTGTAAGTGAGGTGGAAGGAGAGTACATGATGTGGAGGAAGGACAAGTACCTTGGGGAGTGAGAATATTTTATCAAAAAGGAACTTCTTGTCCCCAGGTGAGAATGAAAGTGACATTTGAGGAATTTTGGAATTCCTCAAAAATCTCCATGGGAAATGAGAAAAGTGGTTGGAGAAATAAATGTGAATTAAAAATTCACATTCTTAGGAGAATCTAATGGATAAGAGAGGGTCTCCAAAAAGGTGGGAATTGGTCACATGTGGATGAGGTGACAATTCAAATGTTCTAGAAGCCTTGGAAGGATAAAATGTGAATTAAAAATTCACATGGGGAGGAGAGAGACCTAGGATGAATAAATGTGAATTAAAAATTCATATAGGAAAGAGGGTCAATGCTAAGAAAGGCAAATGAAAAGGTTGACTAAAAAGTGGAGCTAAAAGTGGCTAATGACTTTGATTAAGGTTGTGCAAATACTTGATTAAGGTAATTAATGAGAGATTAGAAGTAAGTGGAAAAAGTAGGAGGATGTGACATTAATCCTTGATTAAGAGGATGCACATCTTAATCATGAATTAATTAAATTAATCCAGATTAGAAATGGATTATGGAGGATGTGTCTATTAGAGAGAAAAGAATTTTAAATTGATTTTAATTCAAAAAAGGTTAAGATGACTAAATTAAATAAATTGGTGTATTTATTTAACTTAGAGAGGAAAAAGGTGTAAGGTAAAGCATTTAATTGTTAAATTAAATACTTTAAGAACCTTAGGCGGGAAGTGTAATATGGAATGGATGAATAAAGAGGTAAATTTGATTGTATGGGAGCAATCAAATTTGGATGTCTACATTTTTCCCCTCTTTGAAAAAATGTTAGAATAACAATGTTTCAAACAAAAATAAAATGTCAATGGCGAAGAAAGTGATAGGGTTTGATGCCCCAACATGAAAGAAGTTGAATGAGATGCCCAAGTGGAGGGAAAAAAGGAGGGAGATGCCTCAGTGACTGCCACGAAGGGATGGAGGGAAAATGGTAGGGTATGCCCCCTTGAGAGGGCAGTTGGGGAAGAAAAGGGGCCCTAGATGACTTCTTGATAGGAAGAAATAGAAGACACCATTGAATAGAACTCAAAAAACTAAGCAACTTTGACTTTTGAACGGAGTCGATCAAACGCACAGTTTGCAAATGGCGGCCCTGGGAAAGGAGGGAATTAGTTGGAGGAGAAAAAAGTTAAATAAAAGGTAAAAAAAATACCTTTTATTTGAAAAGGGGGAAAATAGGGGTTAAAAGGTAATTTGAAAAATTACCTTGTCACATTGTCACTGTAGTAGTTGAGAGAAGAGGAGAGGAGAGGAAGAGAGGAAAGAGCAACGATGTCACAGGATTATGACTCGAATATCATTCACCAAGCATATGAGGTACAGAGGTACCACACCCACTACGCGGTGCCTCGCCAGGTTAGTAAGAAAACCCCGCTTGTGTATTTTAAACATTTACAGCATGTTTTGGGATTTTTAAAGAAAATGTAAAACATGGGTTTTATTTGCGAGATAAAATAGAAAAATGGGTAAATGAAAGATTGGAAAATAAATAAGGAGAAGATGACATTTGAGGAGAACGAGGGGATGGTTGTTGTTCTAAGAGGGGAGAATCTGCCACGACGAGGTGTATCTGCCCTGGGTTAGGGAAAAGTCGCCCCAAGGCGGGGGCGTGTATGCCCCAACTCGGGGTGGTTCCTACTTGGGGCGGAAGTGTCCCAACCTGAGGTGGACACACCCCTATCCAGGGGCACTTTCACCTCGCTGCCCCAGCTCAAGGTGATTCCTGCTTGGGGTGGAAGTGCCCCAAGCGAGGGTAGACACACCCCGGGTGAGGGGGTGTCTGCCCTGGCTCTAGGCGAAAGTGCCCCAGGACAAGGAGGTGTCTGCCTCGAGTCAGGACAGGTGTGCACCGGGACAGGGGCGGAAGCGCCCCAGGATGAGGGTGTGTTCACCCCAGGTTGGGGCAAACCTGCCCTGGGTCAAGGGAAAAGTCACCTCAAGTCGAGGTAGATTTTCCCAGGCACTGGGGTGTATCTGCCTCGACTCAAGGGCGCATTCGCCTAGGTGTGGAAGTGTTTCTGGGTGGGTTTAGGAAGACAAGCTTGTTCCAATGAGGGTAAAGCGGGAAAAAGAAGAAAAAAAGAAAAGAAAAGAAAAGAGGAAAATGAGCAATGTCTTGGGGCCAGGAATATGGTGCACTAACAATTGGGTAATATGGGTGTAGGGTTTTGGGAAATTACGGAAACATGAGCGACGATTAAAGGTACTAATAGTGACCACAATGGCCATGACCAAAGTAGATCATGCAGCATTGGATCATGCAGGGTTCTTGCACTTTTTACAGGTTCCAGTGATGAGGGCACATTGAGCGATGCTGACAGCCCTGATAGAGAGATGGAGTTCAAAGACTTCAATTTTTCATCTTCTAACGGGGGAGATGACAGTGACGCTGGAGGATGCATGGCGCATCCTAAAGTTGTCGATAGCGGGGTTGTTAGTTAGTGATGTGGTATTGAGAGGGACAGAGTTAAATCACACTGTGTGAGTGTTATTTGGAGATGTGGATCTGCCTATACAAAGTGGACAGTTAGACCTAGTCAGATGTTTGTCAGGGGGTACCACCCCTGCCATTATTTTTGGGTGGACTGATTAATGGGATATTTTTACCGGATCGTAGCAGGCAGTTTTGTAGTCTACGGTACATGGAGGTGATTTGACATATTGTCAAGTGGTACAAGGGATAGATCTCGTGGGGTACCTATGTATTAGCGCAGTTATATAGGGATATGCATGTGATATGCTACCAGAACTCTGTGAGTTTGACACACATGACCCTACTACAAGTGTGGGCATCAGAGCATATTATGGTGACAAGACTCGTAGTGGTGAGGGAGGGAGATGAGCATGATAGGGAGCCTACGGCCTGGGGGTATACGGAGGCAAGGGACTGGGTTTTGTGATACGAGATGTAGGGGGATATGGATGGGTGGAGGAGAGCAATAGATGGTCTGTAGGAGAGAGACATATTATGGCATCCGTATATGTATCGATAGTTTAGGGGATGGAGGGGGGAGGAAGAGAGACAGAGGGGTTACTTTACGATCTGGTGCATCTTGATTAGGAGTTAGGCGCGCATAGTGGAGATGCATCGACCAGACAGAGTGTTGAGGCAGTTTGGGCTGATACAGGATATTCTGGAGGTTCCTGTCAGGTTTCATCGACTCACCAAATAGTGACCATGGGGACCTACTTTGAAACTGAGGGATTCCAAAGTGGCGTGGGTGGTGATAGTGCAGGTGCCCTACCTAGGGAGAGTTGTTGGGGTGGAGGATGCAGGAGTGACAATATGATATGACCGGTGGTAGCGCAACCACTGATGGGAGAGGATTACATCATTGGTTCCTATTATAGGAGCCGTAGGATTCGGATCAAAGGATGAGCGCCAGGGGGTGAGGGAGGGTAGGGAAGCGGGGTAGTAGGAGGATGCAGAGGGTGTTGGTCAGTAGGGCAGAGGAGAGGATGAGGTTGAGGTCATAGGACAGCTAGAGGAGGAGGAGGAGGAGGAGATAGCGAAGGAGGGCTAGGGTGGAGGTGGATGTAGCAGAACCCATTGGTGGGAGAGATGTAGGATGATAGGAGGGTGGGATTGGTCCAGAGCCAGATGCAGCAGGACAGGATGAGTCAGAGGTGGAGATGATACATGTGGTGGAGGGTGGAGCTAGTCAGCAGATAGGCATAAGAGGTAGGGTACGGCAGAGGAGAGTGTTGGTGCAGGTTGAGCAAGAGGAGATGGGAGGGGGTGGACAGTAGGATGGATCCCAGGAGGAGATTGAGGCCAGGGGTCAATCAGAGAGGATGGCAAGTAGGAGACGATAGAGGAGGGTGCAGAGCATGGTAGAGCAAGGGCCTCCCGTTGTAGAGATAGGGGGAGCGAGGATGAGGAGGAGCCGGAGGGGGAGGCGAGGGTTGTAGGAGAGCCGAGGAGATTGATGAGAGTGGGGAGGCATGGTCAGCCACAGAGAGTTTGGGTCTGCCCCACTATGGAGGACCAGGAGACTTAGCAGGACTAGGATTGCAGGGGAGCGATGATGCTATGGAGATAGATGGACATGTTCTAGATATTTTGGGCAGAGCCATTGGTGGTGGTTCCTTGTGTGTCATCAAAGGATCCTACTGCTTAGCCAAGAGATACTGTGGAGAGGCTTTAAATGATAGATCAAAGGTTGAGGATAGCTGAGGTGGAGGTGATCAGACTCAAGGTCGAGCTATTAAGGGTACCAGTAGCAGGTCAAAGAGATTATAGATTTATGATTGACCTTCTATCCACATAGGTAGAAGTGATGGGGAGGGAGAGAGATGGACTACAGGCTGACATACAGAGGGTATGGGATGAGTTGGTTGTTGTTAGTTGGGACCGTGATAGATTATAGGTAGAGGTTGTTATATTACAGGCCAGGGGAGAGCCAGAGGGAGTGACAAATCAGGGGTCAACAGGCATTGGGCAACAAATAGATGATCTCCGCTAGGAGCGAGATGAGCTACATGATAGAATGCATTGTTTAGAGCAGATAGTCGAAGATATGAGGTTGATGCAGGAGAGAGAGGGCGAGGTGAGGGAGTAGGCTCGTATTATGCAAGCAGAGAGATGTAGCGCAGGCATAGGTGTAGGCTATGGAGGCAGAGAGGGATGTGGTGTAGGAACAGGTGTAGGTTTTGTAGAGTGAGAGAGAGTTGGCTGAGGCACAGATACAATCTCTTCAGAGGAGGAGAGAGGAGGTAGTTTTAGAGGTATCATCATTGCAGAGAGAGCGAGATGCATCAAGTTTGAGAGTGCATGAGCTATAGAGGGAGAGGGATGCTATAGAGATGTAGATGCAGATGTTGTAGGGAGAGCAGGATGCAAGGGTGGCTCAGTCACAGGCCACACAGAGGGAGAGGGATGCTGCAAAGATGCAGATGTAGATGTTGTAGGGAGAACAGGATGTAGTAGTGGCTCAATTACAATCAGGATAGGTTGGTGATGTGATAGGGACAAATATGTAGGGGTTACAGGGGGAGAGAGATGCAGTAGTAGCTAGGGAAGTGGCCGCTGAGGAGATCAGAGATCAGGTTCAAGAAGAGATGGCATAGTTACGACTATCCCAAGAGGCCTGGGAGCAAGAGAGGAGAGTGATCACCAGAGATCGAGATAGGTATTGTCAGGAGCGAAATTTCGCTCAGGTCCAGGTTGCTAAATGAGAGGAGAATGCGAAGGAGGCAGGATTTTGGATGGCTGCATATTATCATGCAATTCCAGACCTGGCACAACGGATGTTCCAGTATGTTCGAAAGACACCACAGATGTCAGTGCCATCCCTGACGCTGGGGACGCGGACCCGAGGTTTTAGTGATTCTCATGGGGTTTCACCAAGTAGGATATCAGTACCTAATTCACCTTAGAGATCAAATGTGGGTAGCTCATTTGGTAGGTGACAGGCTACTGAGTTTTTGACAGGTGCAGGGTGGATGGATAGGTCATAGTGACAATGGTTATTTACAGGACCTTGTACTGGTATTTTGATCTGATGATTTTTGTATACGATGGCCATAGATACGATGACATCGATGACATTATTATGATATTATTTATGTGATAGTCATGATTATGAGATGTACATTGGAATTTTGGTACATTTATATATGATATATGATAGCCCTTATTAACACCATGTTCATGCATTGGATGAATGATCGTGTTTATGCATTCGTGGGCTATGGATGATTTTATTGATGCAGATGCTTATATCATGATATGATGTATACATATGTTTTATCTATGATGGCTTATGTAGATGTTTATGTATGGATGTTTATTTGATTTATTGATGTGTATGTACATGTGTATGATGGCTTATGTAGATGCTTTTATGAATGTTTTGTACATGCAGGATGTGATGTATTATGAGTCTAACACTTTGTGATGTAGGTGGCGATGTATGAATAGTAGAATGAACCCAATATGTGTAGATGATAATGTACGTGTAATGGAGGTAAAGCTGTAATGAATCAACAATAGTAAATCATGAAAGGTAATAACACATGGTCATAAGCGTCAAGAAGGACTGACATGAAAACAAAAGGGGGGAAGATGTATGTGTAGTGATTGGGGAAAATGGGTGTAATTTGGCACCTGTCAATAACTTTTAGTATCCTGAGAAGAATGGGAGGGAGCAGGGTAAGTATTTGCACAACCAAAATCATAGGGTGAATGCAATGCAACAGATGATGAAATACAATCCTAATATGATTTTCCATCTTCGGAGCATTGATTTTTGCTATAGCATAAGACACCAAGTGCCAAGGTATGGGCAACCAAGGCGAGTTAGTATCTAATGCATGAAACAAACACACAAACAAGAAGGCTATCCCAACACCCCAAAGTAGTGAAAACTTTGGTCGAGCCAGGCGTTGGGATAACCACAAGCACAGAGGGATGTCCCAACCTAGAACAAGATCATAGGGATCTTGGTGGGTACTACATGGGACAACCCAGCAGACAGCAACAATAAAAGATCAAGATATGCCCCTATGTGAATCAGCCAAGACACACCATAATATAATAGATTATGGCGATCTTAACTAATTATAATAAGGAGCTCATATGATAAAAAAGAACCAAAACTATCAAAAAATTGCAATCACATTTCAAACATCCTTTTCCATAGGATCGAGAAGATGGATGAGGTTGATGAGATATGTTAGGAAGGATGCATCTTGTTGAGACCGACGATGGATACTAAACTAAAAGATTGATATGACAAGGGATATTCGAAACCGATTGGATTTACTGATACTAGCAGATCTTGCTTGTTAATAACCAGCTATATAAGGGCATAGCTTGATGACAAATTACAAGAGACAAGTCACAAGACAGAAGACTAACACATCCTACAGACCTAGGGGCTCAGGGGTCGATCATAGATTATCCTTGCCTACGTGAAAGCAAAGATCCCTCGTAGTTCTTGAAAAGACTATGGATAAAGCGAAAAGAAGACAATGGTGACCAATGACGAATGATGAAACAAAGCCTTGGGGGTGGATCAAAAGATCAACCTTGCCTACGTGCAAGCGCAGGGGCAATGTAGTTCGGAAAAGAGAAATGACAATCGACCATGGATAAAAGCGAAAAGGGGACAGTGAAGATAGATGATGAATGACCATCATGGGATGGTCAAAATTCCCTAGGGGCAGATCAAATGATCAGCCTTTCCTATGTGAAAGTGCAGGGGCAACGTAGTTTGACTGAGGATGAGAAGACTGACGTGACAGGATGAGATCTAGATGGAGACTGACACGACAGATGATCCTATATGATGACACCATCTATTTGACGATCAAACAAATGGCATAAGCTCAGAGTGGGATATCAAAAAGCTTAGGATGAGGGATAGTCAAGGTGGATCGTCCAATGCTTAATCAAGATATATACCAAGTGGCCGAGGATGGGATGGGTGAGGATGATAGGGCGGATGAAAGCATAAAATAACTAGGACGCAGGTAGATAATGATTAAGCCCTCTAAAAATGGCGCCTACGAATAGGTTTTCACCACCTATACTTATCCAAGGCACCACCAAAGGTGGTTTTCACCATAGGATGAATTTATTTCTCTTTACTATTTTTTTGATTTTCTTAATTTTTTTATTTTATTCTATTTTTGCAGGTAGGGTTACCAAGAGGATTTAGGTGTAGAATTACTTTAGATGCATGATATTGATAGGCTCTTCTAGGGGTTCTCCTTCAAGGGTATCAAATCCTTATGCCCCAGATCCATATTTAGCGGTTATGATATAAGGACCCAACCAATTTGCTTCAAATTTTCCTTTCTTATCGCGGTCTTATTGAGTACGCTGGTTCTCTTTAAGGACTACTTCACCAATCTGGAATTGTCGAGGATGAACCTTCTTGTTGTAGTTACGCTTGAGGCAATTTTGGTAGGCTTGTAGATGATCAAAGGCTTTGATTCGTCTTTCATCAAGTAACTCCAGCTGTGCAAGTTGTGCAACACAAGCATCCTCCTCACTAATAAGGTTCTTTAGAGAAATCCTCAATGGTGGGATCTCAACTTCGATTGGCAAGATGGCTTTGGCACCATACACTAAAGAATAGGGGGTAGCGCCTGTAGAGTTGTGGATGGAGGTGCGATATGCCCAGAGGGAAGGATGAATATGGAGGTGCCAATCTCAACCAGTGTTATTGACAACCTTCTTGAGGATAAGGATAAGGTTTTTGTTGGTTGCTTCGACCTGACCATTATCGTGGGGGTAATAAGGTGTTGACCAATGATGTTGGATATGAAAGGTTTCATAGAGATCTTTCATGGCTTGGTTTTTAAAAGGTTTTCCATTGTCAGATAGGATTGTGGATGGAATACCATATCTACAAAGAATATGGTAAAGGATGAATTTTGAAATTTGAGTACCGGTGATTTGTGAGAGTGGCATTGCTTCCACCCATTTGGTGAAGTATTTAGTGGCGGTAATTATGAATGTATGGCCATTAGAAGAGGGTGGGTAAATCTTTCCAATCAAGCGAAACCCCATTGAGAGAAGGGCCATGCTGCTAGTAGGGTCTAAAAGTCTTGTGACGAAGTATGAATCAAGTCTGCATGTTGCTGGCAGGGAAGGCATTTCTTCACAAATTCACAAGCATCATGTTCTAATGTAGGCCAATAATATCCAGCTCAGAGAATCCTTTTGGCCAAAGCCATACCATTTGAATGGACCCCGCAATCACCACCATGCACCTCCGTTAGTGCAGTATGGGCTTTGGTCTCATTCAGACACCTAAGGAGGGTTCCATCATACCCATGACGATAAAGCGTATCACTGACAATAATGTATCAAGTTGAACGTTGAATAAAGGACTTTTGTTGGTTTCGTGTGAGGTCTGAGGGTAAAATATTATCATGCAGATAAGTATATATGTCTTGGTACCATGGGGAAACGGGACCTACAATGTCACACACCATGTCGACCTTGGGGATATCATATGCTGGGATTAAAAGTTGTTCCGCAAGGAACTCACATTATGTTCAATCGTTAGGCATGTCATTCAAGGAGCCAATGGTAGCCATTCCACCCTAGGAATTTGGTCAAATTGTATGAAGGTAAAATATTTCTTGAAGTCATCCACCATGCATTTATAGGGTAACAGTTTATCATCTTTTGTTAGGAATTCATCATTAACTTGTTAAATGACCAACAATGAATCACCAAAGACTCTCAAGTGAGTTATGTGCCACTACTTTGCAATTCGGAGGCCTGTGAGGAGGGCTTCGTACTCTACTATGTTGTTGGTACATGGGAATGCTATCCTGAATGATTTTGGAATGTAGTCACCTTGAGGGGTAACCAATAAAATTCTTGCGCCTAATCCATTATGAGTATATGAGCCATCAAAGTACAATATCCAAGCCGGTGTTTCTGTAACTGTGAAAACTTCTTCATCCAGAAATTCAGTGACTAGAGGATATGCATCCACTAGTGGTGCCTTAGCTAACTGATCAGCTATGACTTGTCCTTTTATGGCTTTGTGATCCACGTACTCTATGTAAAATTCCCTTAGGAGCATGACCCACTTAGCCATGTGACCAGTTAAAGTGGTCCTAGATGACAAATACTTTAGTGGATCATTTTTTGCTATTAATTTGACCAGATGGCTAAGAATGTAATGTCGGAGTTTTTGTGTACTGAAGACCACTGCAAGGCAGGATTTCTCCATGGGTGAATAATTTAATTCATAGCCAACAAGTGTTCGACTAATGTAGTAGATTGCTCTTTCTTTTGAGGACTCATCATATTGTGCCAATAATGCTCCTAGTGCGACTGAAGTGGCGGAGATGTAAAGCAGGAGGGGTTTCCCTGGAATCAATGGAATTAAGATCAGTGGATGAGCCAAGCATTCTTTGATCTTATCAAAACCTATCTGACACTATTGGTTCCATCTGAAGGTGGAGTCTTTTTTCAGAAGAATGGTGAATGACTAACACTTATCTGCAAGCTGGGCTATGAACCGGTGGATGGATTGCAACTTTCCTTGGAGACTTCTTAATTGTTTTAGATTGCACGAGGGTGGAATATCTAGAATAGCTTTCACCTTGGTAGGATCAACCTCAATGCCCCTTCGAGAGACTATGAAACCCAACAGTTTCCCTGATGTAACACCAAAGACACACTTTTTTGGATTTAGTCGTAGCTTGTAATGTTCTAACCGCTCAAAAATATTTTTCAAGATGGCAAGGTGCTCTACTTTGGTTTTGGATTTTCCTAGCAAATCATCCACATAATCTTCCATTATAATATGGATGAGGCCATGGAAGATGATAGTCATTTCCCTCTGATATGTCACCCCCGCATTTTTAAGACCAAAGGGCATAACATTGTAGCAAAAAGTACCCCAAGGTGTCGTAAAAGTGGTCTTGTGTTGATCTTCAAGTGCAATTCGGATCTAATTATAACTAGAGAAACCATCCATAAGGGACAACATCTCATGTCCTGCAATAAGGTCGACCAACATGTCAATATTGGGCAGTGGGAAGTCATCTTTTGGACAGGCTTTGTTAAGATCCTGAAAGTCTGTACAAATCCAAATGTCTCTGTTTGGTTTGGCAACAGGTACTATGTTGGAGATCCAATCAGAGTAGTCAATGGGTCTGATAAAACTAGCATCCAGTAATTTTTCTAACTCCTTGACCAATAATGCTACTTGTGGATGCATTTTTCGGAGCTTCTATTTGACAAGCTTGGCATATGGGTGAACATCCAAATGATGAACTACTAAAGTAGGGTCTAAGCCTAGCATGTCTGAGTATGACCAAGAAAATTTAATGATTCCATCTTAGAGTAGCTGAACAAAAATTGAATATTCTTGCTCTGATAGTGACTTGGCCACATAAGTGATCTTAGGGTTTTCAGTAATACCCAAGTCAACTTCTTGAGTTTCTTCAATTAGGATGGATGACTATGTGGATAATTGAGTTCCCACAAGGGGAAGATGAATGTCTCCATCTTCCAGCGCCTCTTTGAGGTTTTCACTATCGGATGCGTCGTTTATTTTTACTTTTTCCAAGTCAGGAAGTGCCTCAAGGAGGTTTTCACTAGATGACCATTTTATATTTTTCTTGTTTTTATTCTTGCGACTGGAGCGTTCATCTTCCCCCAATCCCATGAGGTTGACATATGTATCCAGGGAGACCTTGGCAGGTGTGCAATCACGTAGGTCCCAATCAATGAGTTCGAGATGGCGAAGAGAAAGGTCGATGGTACAGACGGATAAGCAGTCAAACATGGATGACAGGTCTGTGTGATCAACATCATCGTACACATGTATGATGGACTCTTCCGCGGGTATGTCTTCCAAGGGACCATTCTCCATAGTAACACTATTGGAGGTATTAGATGATGTTGCAAGGCCTTTCTATTTTTTGTCATATCCAAGGCCTATATTCCGCTACAGCTTTGATAAATCAATAGGTCACAATCGTCCCTGTTCTTCCTTACCTAGGTGCCTGCCATGGTAGTTATGCTTTTCTACGAACTTAGTTGACCAAGGGTATACTTCCTAAAAGTATTCTTTTAAAGGAGGATCTAGTTGGGGTTCTTCACGGTATACCCACTGACTGATATCCTCTTCTGGTGCATCTATCTTTATACTAGGAGACCGGAAAGTGGTAGTGGGAATGTTTTTTGCACTGAAGGTGATAGTCTTGTCTTCCTTTGGAGTAGCCTGAGAAGGTTGGCCATACATGTGTGGTGATGGTGGCATGGTTGCCACATTTAGACGAGTATGCATTTCATATTCACCACACCCCTTGTCAATGATCTGGACTTTGGTGATTGTAGGATTATTGGTAGAAGATGGAGTGGCCATTGTGGTGGATGATGGATTGGAGGGTGATGACTGAGATGCCCCCATCTCGACCCTAGGACAATAATGTAAATGGGGAAATGATGCTTCTAGACCACGACAGTATTCAAATGGTTGTGGGTCAGCATAAATGGTGATCTCTTCTCCATTAATCAGGAACTTTAGGTATTGATGGTACGTGGAGGGTACGGCTTGCATGGCGTGGAGCCATAGGCGGCCGAGGAGGAGATTATATGGTAAGTCCAGATCAAGGACATGACAAGTAGTATACTAAAATATAGGTCCAACCTAGATAGGAAGACTGATAATCCCTTCAAAATTTCTTTCTGCATTATCATAAGCCTTAATTGTGATGATTTGATTACTCAAATCCGCTTGAGTATACCCTACCTATTTTATGAACTTCAAAGTACATAGATTGAGGGTAGAGCCATTATCTACCAAGACCCTTTTTATTTTATGACGGACAACCAAGACTTCAATGTGTAAGGGACGGTTGTGATTGGAATCAATATTTGGCATGTCATTCTCACTGAAGTGTAGTTGGTAAGACAAAGCCACGTGTCCTACTAAAGCTTGGAACTTTGTGGGATCGATGTCGTTAGGTACGTGGGTTTCTTATAAAGCTCTGTTGAGTATTTCTTGATATACGAGAGAAGACTTAAGCAAATCCAAGATTGAAATCTGAGCAGGGGTCTTTCCTAAGTGATCAAGAATGTTATACTGAGAGTTTATAGGATTTGATTGGGCGGATGTGGAGGCCGTAGGTATAGTAATGCAGGATCGTCTGGTAGCAACAACACATTGGGGATATTTATCTTTAACATGTATCATAGATATACGAGGTTCTACCTGTTCAATGTAATGGACAATTCCATCATAATTGAGGGGTACATTTTTATAGCTTATATTATTTGTGCTATTGTCTTGGGGATTGTTATTGGAGGTTCTTGTGCCTTGATTATGGTTAGGGAAGGCATTTTGGTATATCTTTAATTGAGCATTGGATGATGAGGCTTGACTGGTATCGACTTTGATATCTCCTCAGTCAATAAGATCTTGGACATAATTTTTGAGACCTTGACATTTATTAAGAGTGTGCCCTTTTATCTTATGGAATTCACAATATTCATTCTCTCTAAATTAGGTTGGTTTGGGTTTGGATCAAGCGGTTTGGTGATAGGGTACGTGATCGGATAGTTGACATGTAACAACTTATTGAATATGATGCTCAAGGGTTCTCCTAATTGAGTATATTGGCATTTTCCATTCCCTTGATTGTTCTGGTTCGACTGTTGAGGAGGACGAGATGCCCCCTATGGCATGGATATGGCATTAGGTACAGATGGTGGTTGCCTCTGGGATGTGCTAGCCACCTAAACATGTTTAGTGTCAGTGACACCATCATTTACTGCGTTTTTGTTCTTGTTCCAAAAGTGTGACTTATCGCCATATGGCCTTTCTTTGTCATGGTTATGTATCTTGATGTGCCCCTTGGCAATAAGGGCACATTCAAGGATAGGTCCTTTTTCCACTATTTCAGCGAAAGTGGTAACATAGTGCAATATGAAATTGTGAGCCATGTTGGGATGTAAGTTTTCCACAAAGAGAGTGACCATGTCTTTCTCTTTGAGAGGGGTTTTCATTGGGCTTGCTAGTGCTCGCCACCCTTGAAGGTAGCTAGAAAAGGTTTCACCTTCATGTTGATTCTCCTTAAGAAGGTTCAAAGTATCAATGTCTTTTTCCAAATTGAAGGAGAAGTAACAAACAAATTTTTTTGAAAGATCTGCAAAGGATTTTATGGACCCTCGTTCTAGACCCATGAACCATTCTAGGGCATTACTAGTCAAGCTTTGTGGAAACAATCGCAAGAGGTAGTTGTCATTGTGCATAACTTCTTGACACTGGGAGTAAAACTCTTGCAAGTGAGCCTTTGAATCTTTGTTTCCCTTGTATCTGTCAAACTTTGGTATCTCAAAGTGCTTCGAGAAGGGAATTAGTGAGATGGACGAATCGAATGGATAGGGACATATATCTTCAAATTTAAAGGATTATTTACCAGTCCCCACTTGGAGATCTTTCAAAGTAGCTTTAATTTCCAAAAGATTTGTGTTGACTGGTTATGCAATCAAGGTAGGTGGGTTGGATGGATAGGGATGATATGATGACTCTAGATCTTGTTGAGATAATGTTTGAAGATGGACGTAAGGATTTTGATAATGAGAGGATGGTGTTCCCTGCTAATGTGTCGGGGGTGTTTGTTGGTATGGAGGTTGTTTTTGTGAGGTATAGTATGGATTTGTTTGATAAAAATGTGTGACTAAATGTTGAGGAGCTTGAATGTAATATTGCAGATTGGTTTGTTGGTGTTGAAGGTACTGTTGTGATTGTTGGGAGGCCACATAGGGTGGTCGTTGCTAGAACTGTTGTTGGTTATGATAGTAATAATGTTGAGGAGGTTGTTGTTGTGATGTTGATTGTTGTGTGGGCTGAGATGGGATGTTGTGTTGTGGTTGAGCTTGTGGACGTAAAATGGATACGAGGAACGGGGATATGGTCTGGGCGAGCGGCCGGGATGGATTGCCTTGCGATTGGTATGGTGGTTGCTATGAAGAAACTAAAGCATTCTGCGGGGTTGTTGCTGATGAGGTGGCTGAGATAACATAGAGGCATTATGTAAAGGAGGTTGTTGGGTACCAACCAAAACATTTGGTTGGGATGTACCTTGTGGAGGTAATTAAGGTGGTAGGCTAGATTGATGAGGCTATAGAGATGTATACGGAAGAGGTGGTAGATTTGTGGCCCCAGGAGGTGGAAGCAATGCAGTAAAAGAGTTGCCCCCAGGGTTTATGGGAGGTTGACTCAAAAGGGGTGGTGTTGTTAGCATTAATGGCGCAAGTTGTGGAACATTTTGTGGCATACCGTAGGTGAAAGGATTATTAGGATCAGACACTGAGGAGCCCCCATAACTAATATTTTAGCATGTAAGGGGTGGTTAACATGATAAAGAATGATGTTGCCAAATTTAGGTTGATGCCAACCCTCTACTGGAGGAACATTGGGGATGTATGAACCATCTGGTGCATTTTGTGAACCTTGGGGTATATTAGATGTGAAGCTCCTATATTTGGACAAGTCAACACCTGATGGAGGTTTGACACCCTTCTCAATTAGGTGGGCCAAGATTTCTTCCCCATGTTTTTCGAACAAATAGTCAATCATTTGTACATTGGTGAGATTACTAAAATGTTCCTCAAGCATGAGTTCGGGTTGATTAGCCATACTCTCTTCACCATGTGTTGAGTTGTTCTGATTTTTGGTGTTGGAGTGTGATGAAGTGCCATTATGAGGATCTTGGGAGATGTTTACTCCATTGTTAGGATTTGGAGAGACATTTGCACCATTTGTAGGATTTGCATTGTTATTAAGATCTTGAGACATGTTCACTTGAGAATTTTGACCTTATTGTTGTGCCATTTGCTTCTTAGCTTGTGACCTAGTTTGAACGGGCATGCAAATGTGCTACGGGCCAATTAAAAATATGTCCTTGATGCACGATTTGATTTTGATTGGATGAGATTGGATTTTGATTGGTTAAGATTAGATTTTGATTGGATAGATTAAATTGGATTTCGAGTGGATTGTTAAGATAGATTGGATTGGGTTGGATGTGATTGGATTGATTAGATAAGTGGATAAGTGTGATTGGTTTGATCAGATGATTGGATAAAATAGATTGAGTGATTGGATAGGTGCGATTGGATGATGGAAGAGGTGAGGGACCCTAAATCTAGTCAAAAAGAGTCACCCTTAGTGACCTAGAGCATTGATTGATCCAACGGATGATCACGGCACCAAATCCACCTCAAGATAGGAATGGATTGATTTGGGCCGAGGATGATAACTCACGACACTGAAATCACCTCAAGATGGAAGTAAATTGATTTGGGTCAAAGTTGATGATTGATGTGAAGGATAAGAATCAAATTCGAGCGCTAAGGTCAATTTGGGCAACAACTTTTTAACACAAGGTTAAGGTGATTTGATGATGATTGGTGTTGATGTGATATGGCTTAGGTGATGCAAATGGTAACATTTTGGTGAATCAAATTCATCTAGGTGATGATATGGGCTTTCCAAACGAGTTACCAGAAAATTCAAAACGAGTGGGTAGATTGAGAGAATAAATGTATGGATACTTGGGATGACCAATGGAGATTTTGGGTGATTAGACAAAAATTTTGGAGGCTAAACGAAGGTTTGGAATGATAAAATGGAGGTTTGGAATGATCAAATGGGGGCTTCAGAGGTTTAGAATGACAAAACGGAGGCTTGGGGTGATTAGATAAAGGTTTGGAGTGATTAGGCGATGGTTTAAAGGCTAAACAGAGCTAAACGTGGCAATTTTGATTGTTCAGGAGGGAAAATTCGCCCCACTGCAGCAAACAGGAGGGAAAATTCACCCCACTGTAGTAAACGCAAGAGAAAATTCACCTCACTGTAGTAAACAGGAGAGAAAATTCACCACTCTACAGTGAAAAGTGACTTGGTTTTGATGAAAATGACTATGGCATGGACTTAAAATGACAACAATAAGGCCAATCTGTCAAAAAGTTTACTAGTTTCTCAAAAGAAAACACTTTCAAACAAGCATAATCCTACGATTAGTGTTAAGGGTATGTCTAATAAAGGTCTTAATCTAGGATGCACAAGGTGTCTAGAGAGTCCTCAATATACTCTCGATACGTGAGGGACAACCATGAACACCAACCTATCACAAGTGTGAGTCGAGAACCCCAACAAAATACTGAAGGGCTTGGACCAACTCTTCACTTCTATTTAGGTATCACCCTAGCTTCGACGCTCTGCCAATTATGACGTGACTAGATTGAGGTACAACTTTCGCTCTCCCCCCTTTGTATACCCCGTCGGTATGCGTGGTTGGGATCGTCCCTTGGGGTGATGAAATCCCCAAGCAGGTCCCACTAGAAAGAAGACACTAATCATTTCCAACTACTCCCTGGGCTCACATAAAGTGCAAGGGGAAAGTGAAAACAAACTAATGCCCCATTTGGGTAAAACCAAAAGACATAGACACAATAAAAAATAGATATTACCCCCCTAATTAAACTATGTTCCTAGATTAACGAAAAAAGCATAAGGATAGCTTTGGAAATCTGTGTGAACAGAAGGTCCTGCAAGCAAACATTAGTTGTTTTATCCTTCTTTCTTCATAAGAATATGTTGCAAAATGTTAGCAAAAACACCAATATTCTTGCAAAAAACAATGTTAGGGGGTTAAGATCCAATTTTAGGGTGTATTTGCCCCTCTGCAGTGACCAGGAGGGAAAATTCACCCCTTTGCAATAACCAAGAAGGCATAGCTTCCCTTTTGTAGTAACCACGAGAGCATAGTCACCCCTCTGCACTGAACCAGAGGGCGTTGTTGCCCCTTTACAGTGAACCAGAGGGTGTAGTAGCAAGAGGGCACAATCGCCTTTCTACAGTGAAATGTTAGCAAGCCAAATTCAAATTAGGGGCGTAGTCGCCCTTCTGCAGTGAAATGTTAGTGAACAAAATTTCAATCAGGGGCGTAGTCGCCCTTCTGCAGTGAAATGTAAGCAAAAAAATTCAAATTAGGGGTGTAGTCGCCCTTCTATAGTGAAATATTAGCAAGCAAAATTCAAATCAGGGGCGTAGTCACCCTTCTGCAGTGAAATGTTAACAAGTAAAATTCAAATCAAGGGCGTAGTTTCCCTTTTGTAGTGAACAAGAGGGTGTAGTCGCCCCTTTACAGTGACCAGGAGGTCGTAGTTGCCCCTCTGCAGTGACCAGGAGGGTGTAGTCGCCCCTCTGCGACATGTTCCTAAAAAAAACTCAACAACAACAAACGTAAAATAGAGGAACCCGCTTGTAGGTCCCATCGAGCGTGCCAGAAATGTGATCCTAAATGTTTATCAACCCTAAATATGCAAAAAAAATAAAATAATGCAATGAAAAAAACACAAAGGGACACCTCAGAATTAGCCTAAGAAATGATAAAGCAAAGAAATAAGCTAAAATGAAGATTACAAGATGATTATACCTTCTTTTGCTACTAAAATCTCTTGGTTGGCCCTTCATTTGGATTGCTTTGCATGCTCCTTGGATGGCTATTTATGTAGCTAAATGCAAGATTAATTAGATGGTGGGATGCAAATGCGAAATGGCTAAAATGGATGGCTAGATGAGAGAAAAATGAGTGCACAAAATGACAGCACAAGATTGCAAAATGGCTAAGTGTTGTAAATGCCTTAGAGAAGGGAGTATTTATAGGAAAATTTGAATTCTCTAGAGAATTCAATGGTTAAGATTGAGCCACCAAGGTCAAGATGTAGGGCTATGGTGAGTTGAGGACTCACAAGCCCTCACATCTTGACATGTGGAATGTGAGATGGCCAAGGATAAGATGATGTGTAAGTGAGGTGGAAGGAGAGTACATGATGTGGAGGAAGGACAAGTACCTTCCAAGCACCTTGGGGAGTGAGAATATTTTATCAAAAAGAAACTTATTGTCCCCAGGTGAGAATGAAAGTGACATTTGAGGAATTTTGGAATTCCTCAAAAATCTCCATGGGAAATGAGAAAAGTGGTTGGAGAAATAAATGTGAATTAAAAATTTGCATTCTTAGGAGAATCTAATGGATAAGAGAGGGTCTCCAAAAAAGTGGGAATTGGTCACATGTGGATGAGGTGACAAGTCAAACATTCTAGAAGCCTTGGAAGGATAAAATGTGAATTAAAAATTCACATGGGGAGGAGAGAAACCTAGGATGAATAAATGTGAATTAAAAATTCACATAGAAAAGATGGTCAATGATAAGAAAGGAAAATGAAAAGGCTGACTAAAAAATGGTGCTAAAAGTGGCTAATGACTTTGATTAAGGTTGTGCAAATACCTTATTAAGGTAATTAATGAGAGATTAGAAGCAAGTGGCAAATGTAGGAGAATGTGACATTAATCCTTGATTAAGAGGATGCACATCTTAATCATGAATTAATTAAATTAATTCAAATTAGAGAGGGATTATGGAGGATGTTTCTGTGAGAGAGAAAAGAAGAATTTTAAATTGATTTTAATTCAAAAAAGGTTAAGATGACTAAATTAAATAAATTGGTGTATTTATTTAACTTAGAGAGGAAAAAGGTGTAAGGTAAAGCATTTAATTGTTAAATTAAATACTTTAAGAACCTTATGCGGTAAGTGTAATATTAATTAAATTAATTAATATTGGTGGAATGGATGAATAAAGAGGTAAATTTGATCGTATGGGAGCGATCAAATTTGGATGTCTACAGTTGCAAAAACAACTTTTATACTTTTTGTTGTCAAATGGGAATATGAATGGTTGGAAGTTGAAATGTGGTTTGTAACTATTGGGAATCTATTGTAAATTCCTTAAAAGGCCTTGTACCATCGACCATGAAGTTGGTTTTTTGAAGATTTGAAGTTTGAGTAATAAAAACCCTATTTTCTACAATTTTCTAAACGTATTCTTTCCTGATCTGGTGAATAGTACGGTCTAAACAGATTAGTAATGACTCTAAAACCTATTATATAGTTTTGGCTTATAAATCCTCTAAATTTTGGTTTTTGTTTCATCGATTTTCATTAAGTTTTGTAGAAGTTACAAGCGTTTTTCTAAAAACAGTCCAAAATCCTAGGTAGGGTTCTTAGTGGACTTGTAAAATGCATTTCTTGTCTTTCCCATGGTAGAAATTCCTAAAAATTGGTGGAATGCTTATCATTGAATATATTTTCATTCCTCAAAGTTGCAAGCTCCAAGGTTTTGGTTGGCACGCGTTTTGGTGATGCCCTAAATATGATCTTTTCATGTTTGAGACATATTCTAAAGTGGGACAATCAAAATTAAGGCCTTGTATTCCAAAACACCCCTAACCCAAATTTTATATGTTGTAGAAGAGCCAAATGGGTACTCAAAATTGCTTTCAGATCTTGAATTAAATGTATTCTCTAAAATCAATGGTTAAAAAGGATGTTTTGTTTCCCCCATGCTTTAGATTCAAGAAATAGGATAGTCAAATTTTGAAGCCTCCATACCAAAGAAACTTTAGCCAAGTTTTGGATATGTTGTCAAAGAGAAAAAAAAATGTATCTAAAAGTATGCTCACATTTTGTTTGTCATGTCTACCTTGAAAATTGTGCTTGGAAAACCTTGTTTGGAGGGCTACTAGGATGAATGAAGACTAGTGAATCAAAACCCACCTTTTGAATGCTTAGAGATTGAAAGTTTGTTTGTTTGAGGATTTTTTAGAGTTTTCCACCCCTGCTCTATATTAAATTGGTATTAGAGCCCGAAGATCTGCACAAGATAAGTTTTTAGAGTTTGTGTGTTGTATTTTTGCAGGTTGAAGCAAGAACCTAGATACCAAAATACTAGGCCAGGAGAAAAGAAAGAGGTCTAAGGTGAGGTATTATGAAGAAAAGAAGAAGCAAGGTGAAAGAGCCTTGCTTGAAAAAAAATAATGGAAGAGTTGAGGAGAAAATTCCATTGAGACTTGCAAAGTAAGAAGGTACCAAGCAAGAAACAAGTGATGAGAAAAGAGAGAAGTGAGATGAAGAAAAAAAATGAGAAGGTAGAACAAAGAAAAGTGCAACAAGAGATAATGAAGTTGAGGCAGGCCTTGGAAGAAATGGGAAAAATAATGGAACTTCAAATGCAACAGTTGCTTAAGCGAGCAAACCAGGAAAATGGTTGGCATTGGCCAATAAGAAAAAAAGTTAAGTGGCCTATCAAGGAAACCATGCAGAAGAGAAGAAAGCAAGAGAGGATAGTAGAACCAAACATTCAAGAATCTTTGTTGATGAAGAAAGAGCAAAAACCATCTAAGAAAGAGGTAAGTCATGAATCACAAGTGGGTTTTAGTGCTATGTTGGTGAGTGAAAAGGAGTTTGTCCAAATCATAGAGAAGGAAGACAAAGATCTAAAGGTGAGGTCAAGGATGATGTTGATGAGTTAAAAATAGTTCCCATTGTCCATGAAGGAGGAAAAGGTGGATTTTGAAATCAGGAATAGACGTCGGATTATCATGATAGCAATTGACATTTCTAATTTTCCATGGGAGATGCAAAGCATGTTGAAGGACATTGTAGACATTGTTGTAGATGGGTTTTCACCTTTTTTATTACCAATGCAAGGAATCAATGATTTTAAGTTGTTTGAAGCAAGTGAATTTGAGTCTAATATGAAGGTTGAGCAAGGTAAGTTGCTGGTAAACACAATGCAAGATTCAAATTTGTAGTTGTTAGGTTGTATGGACAGAGTTTTCCATTTAGTTCACCATGTGAGCCATATTCCATTTGAGTTTGAAGATGCAAGGAGTTTTATGTCTACTCCTAGGCTAGTAGAGAGGGTTGTAAATGGGGAATATGAAGTTAGCATTGTGGATTTATAGACCAAGTTACTTCAGTCAGTTGTTTCTATGTTAACAAGGTCACTAAGAGTGTAAAAAGTAGGGCAAAGAAGGCATAGTTGGTGATGGTGTTAAACAAATAGTTTCATAGGAAAATATTTCCATTATTATCATGCAAGCGTGGGAGGAAGATTATCATCAATCTATTCGGAAGAATGATCAATTTCATCTAAAAGTTGTTAAAACATTGTTGAAAGAAGGATTTAGAGGTGCAGTTGGGGGACAAACTTATTTTAACAAATCCAAATACTTTTGCCAAATGTTCAAGAAACCTAAGGTGAAGATGAAACTAGCATGGAATTATTTTAAAGAGGATAATAAGCAAGGATTTAAAGACATCATGTAGAAGCTTTCAAGCATATTTTTCATGTTTCTACCTTCCATTCAAGTGGACCTTGAATTTTTATTCCCCGGGAGTATGGTGCAGGGGCACCCAGTTCAATTCATGCCTCCAAGAGGCCAAAGTTAGAATTTTGTTTTGTTTTGTGATTTTTTCATGTAATAAGGTCTTTAAGGACCATTTCATACTTGTTTAAATCTATTTTTAGTGCTTAAAAGTGAATTAGAGTTTAGTTGCAAAATATTGTAAAGTTGCATAATGTTGCAAAAGCAACTTTTACACTTTTTGTTGTCAAATGGGAATATGAATGGTTGGAAGTTGAAATGTGGTTTACAACTATTGTAAATATATTTAAAATTCCTTAAAATTCCTTGTACCATCAATCATTAGGTTGGGTTTTTATAGATTTGAAGTTTGAGTAATAAAAACTCTATTTTCTATAATTTTTTAAACATTTTTTTCTTAATCTGGTGGATAGTACAGTCTGTACAGATCAGTAATGACTCTAAAACATATTGAATAGTGTTGGCATGTGAATCCTCTAAATTTTGGTTTTTGTTTCATCAATTTTTATTAAGTATTGTAGAAATTACAAGTGTTTTTCTATAAACAGTCCAGAATCCTAAGTAGGGTTCCCAATGGACTTGTAAAATGCATTTCTTGTCTTTCCCATAGTATAAATTCCTAAAAATTGATGGAATGGCTTCTCATTGAATATATTTTCATTCCTCAAAGTTTCAGGTTCCAAGGTTTTGGTTGGCACATTTTTTGGTGATACCCTATGTATGATCTTTTCATGTTTTAAGCATATTCTAAAGTGGGACAATCAAAATTAGGGTCTTGTGTTCCAAAAAAACCCTAACCCAATTTTTTATATGGTGTATAAGATTCAAATGGGTACTCAAAACTACTTTTAGATCTTGAATTAAGTGTCTTCTTTGAAAGTTATGGTTAAAAAGGATGTTTTGTTGCCCTCATGCTTTAAGTTTAAGAAATAAGACAATCAAATTTTCAAGCCTCCGTACCAAAAAAACCCTAGCCAATTTTTGGATATGTTGTCAAAGAGAAAAAAGGGTATCCAAAAGTATGCTCACATTTTGGTTTTCATGTCTTCCTTGAAAATTGTGCTTGAAAAACCTTGTTTGGAGAGCTACTAGGATAAATGAAGACTAGTGGATCAAAACCCACCTTTTGAATGCTTAGAGATTGAAAGTTTTTATTTGAAGATTGTTTGGATTTTTCCACCCCTGCTCTGCATCATTTCTCAAGCTATTCTTTCTCATTTCAAATCAGGTTAGAGTACCCAACAACTGATCTTTAATATAGGTCTTATAATCTACAAATTCCTCGATAGCATATACCTTTTCACTATATGCATCAAGGAGAGTTCTGAGAATCTTCTTTACTATCTTGGATTCATCCACCATTACACCAAGTCCTTGCATTCCACATACTAGCTCATCCACTCTCTATACATAATATTTAATGTTCTCATCTTCAGACATTTACAGGATCTCAAATTAGCCTTCAAATTCTACAACTTTGCTTCTTTAACCTTTTCATCTCATTCATGGATCTTTTCCAATGCATCCCAAACCTCTTTAGTAGTCTTCAAATTTATAACTTTAATTAATTTAGAATGTGAGAGACTATTCTTCAAAATAAATTTCACCTTATTGTTTGCTTCATGCACCTTGATCTCATCAACAGTGCTTAGACCATTAGCAGGAGCAGTGTATGGAGTCTTATAAGCTTTCTCAACATCATATCCACAGTATTCCAGATATCCTTCCATCTTTGGTTTCCAAAAGGTGTAGTCAATTCCATCAAACTTAGGAACTCAATAACTATTTTGTTCACCATCCCGGACCTTCCTTAAGCGGTTAAGATCTTCTCCAAGGAACCAAGCTCTGATACCAATTATTGAACAAGACAACTGAGAGGGGGGTGAATCGGTTATAGCAATTTTAACCTTTAAAACTTTCACCAAAAGTTAGATCAATAACCATTCATAAATCCTTTACTCTACCAATGTGATTAATCATTAAGTGTATAAGTAAAGAAGTAAAACCATACATACAATAACACCAAATTTATGTGGAAAACCCAATGAGGGAAAAACCACAGTGAGGATTAACTCACAATATAAAGAATTCCAGAACTGAATACAAAGGCTCACTGCCAGAAAGGCTCACTACCAAGACAAGACTTATCCAAAATAGGACTTACTTGTCCAATAAAGGCTTACTTCCTAGAGGCTCACTCCCACAGAATTACAAAGAAGACAGAAGAGAAATGTTACAAAGAGAAAACTATCTCAATGCAATAAAGGTTTTTGCCAAAATTTTCACACACTTGCAGACATGCATGAAAGATGCCAGATGCCTTCAACTCGCTGCTTTTGGAACCCTAATAAGAAATTTACACTGATCCACTCAAACTCGCATCACACACTCTATCTCACATATATCTTTCATCTGTCTTTTATCTATCTTGCCTTCCACCAACATCTCAACTTGTATGTATACCATCTTCAACCTTGAAACCCATCCAAGGTCAATCATACATCATTTGTATTTACAAATTCAAATTAGGTCAGCACCAAAACATTCTACGGTAGAGTTAGAATGAGGGTGACCCAAACATATACTTAATGAGGACCTAAGTCAGTCCCAACATGCTTGAACACACTTTCATGAACTTCATATGTAGTTTTTAACACAAAGTCACCCAACACCAATGTAAAACACATAAAACAATTAAGCACACACATCCTTAACTTGATCCAATCTTTTCGGACAACAAATTTCACTTGAACACATTCTCATCAACTTACTCTCAAAACTGCAAGTCTTGAAACCAAAATACGAAGAAATCTAGAGCAACTATATTTCTCCTGGACCTTAGCTAGACACACCAAAATCCACATTCACATATTGGTGAAAATATCTCGCACTGTACAATGATCTAGAGACCCAAATTTTGGATATAACAAGTATCAACAACCATGAATAATATTTCAAGAACTCATAAGCATAGAGGTAATACAAAGCACATCTCGGAGCACACACAAAATACTTGCAAGCTTTTTGTATTATAATTTTCTCAATATCCTCGACATATATAGCCAATGACCAAATTTTATGATATTAATGACAACAACAACTAGTTGACCAGTTGACATCAATGACAACACCTTTCATACTTGTAACACTTACCCACAACCAATATGACTAATATTGACACAATAGTTGCTAATGTCCCACAAGAAAAGCTAAAATAAATGGATGAAGCCCTAGAAAAATTGCAAAACTTTGTGGGTGCTAAATACATTAATGGTACTACAATTCTTGTCATAGATAATATGAGGAAAATGCTTGATAATGAAAAAGGAATAGAAATTGTGTGTAGCCTAGCTCATATCATTGACAACCATGTTCCTACAATGGCTAGTTGTGCTCAAAATTTGGGGTACACTCAAAGTCAAGGTGGTAGTCAAATTCCTCCTCCTACAATTGTGGCGTCTATTCCTACATACACCAACCTACATGTTACTACAACCATACAACCAACTTGCAATATCAATACAACCTTAGATATTTCCACTAGGAACCCCTTTAGATTTTTGCATTCAAATCTCATATCTCCTTATCCATATCCCCTCAAAAATTTACAATTCACTTGTCCTCCAAATACATATACACCTCCACCTTATTCTCCCCCATCCTAAAACACAACCAATGATTTCATCCTCAACCAAATTTTGCAAAATGTTTCATCCCTCCAACAATAAATTGCCACATTGAACTAGAATCAAAATGGTCAACCTTTACAATATGTCAAAATAAACCCACTATCCTTGGATATATTGAGATCACAAATTCCACAAGGCATAAAAATTCCTATATTTGAAAAATATGGCAGTAAAAGAGACCCTAGTAATCATGTTTTGGCATACACAACTTTATGTAGTGACTTCATTTTTTATGAAAATATCTTGGCTATGCTTTTCCCTAGGTCTTTGAAAGATATAGCCTTGGAATGGTTTTTCTCTTTACTAAATAACTCAATTATTTCATTCAATGAGCTTGTTGATGCATTTCTCAACCATTTCCAAGTGCACATGGGTCCCAAGATGACCTTAGCTAATTTAATGACATGTAGGCAAAAGGATTATGAAAAGATCATTAATTTTCTAGCACGATACCAATTGCTTTACTCACAAGTCAATATTAAGATTCCCGATGTTGACCTTCAAATAATGTTCATTGAAAATTTACAAAACAAAATACAAGACAAGCTTGGGATGATTAAATTTCCCTCCTTCACACACTTGTGCATGGCCCTTCATGACTATCAAAATTTGTTTAGTCATCATGAAATAAAAACTTCTTCTAACCGCCTTGAGAAATTTGAATTTGTGCACCATAACAATTTCCAACCATTTAAGAAACACAATAAGAGATGTTTATAGATAAATTCATCCCAAACAAATCAACATGTTGAGTCTCAAGTGGTTGTGATAAAAACAAAAAATCCATATCAATTCAGAGAATATAATAGACAATTTATCCCATTACTTGATACCATCCATTCCATAATGTTACAACTTTTTAGTAAGAGCCTAATTACCTTACCTCCCATTAGAGCCCTTGATACCACTAAGCCTTTACCTTCAAAATATAATGCCAATGCCTTTTTCCATTATCACTGACAAAATATACATGATACAAAACATTGTAAGCATCTTAAACATATTGTGAAAGACCTCATGATTCTAATCACATCTAGATTGGTGGTGTTAATTATCAATGAAATAAGTTTGTTTCCCCACCCAACCAAAATTTTAAAATCTTTACCAACCCCATGCCAAATCATGATATCTCTTTTATGAAAGTTAGTGATACCGAGAATGATGTGATGTATGTTGACAAAATTCAAGATATAAATAATGACAATATAAGTGATAATGAAGAAGACTTACAATATATGGTCGCCTTCATTGATTTTCAACCTCGTAAGGGACAAACTAAAATATCCCTTGACATTTCTTTCTCATCAAATGATATAATTAAACATGCACCTGATGGTCCTCTTTATATTGCTAGAAGAATCAATGACAAGCATACCAATGGGATATTAATTGATCTCGGTTTGTGTAGAGAATATGATCATTGAGTAATTCTTATTTGTGCATGAACTTTACCAAGATTCTTATGAACAATGAAATCAAAACACATAATGGGTTTTCTTGCCCTACGATAGGTTCGATCACTCTTCTCTTAAAAGTTAAACCCAAACAATTGAATGTCTCATTCTCCATCATTCCATTGTCAAACCAATTCGGTGTGAAGCTTGGTTATCCATGGCTACACTCCATGGATTTCATCCCATTGGTAGTGCATAAATGCTTAAATTTTCTATTTGGAAATGACATCTTTACTATGCATCATAGTGGTTTTATTCCTGTGTCTTTGAATGCAAATTTCTCATTAGATTTCTTTTTACCTAAACCCATGGAACCTATTAAGCCTCGTGAGGACTTCTTTTTCAAATCTTATTAAAAGTTCAAGGAAAAGAGAAAAGAAAAATTATCCCTTAGCAACATGCCTCAACCCATGATTGATCCTCCTATCATTGATGAAACTATGAATGAACCAAAATCCCTTCCAACTAACCATGATCAATCCATGAATCTTACACCTATTTCTTATAAAAGACCAAGAGATAACCATATAAGTCTTGTTGTGCCTCCTAATATTAAACAATTTTATAAAGCTAAAGATAATGAACAACCTTCCATTATTCCTTTTTCTCCTCCCTTGTGGGAAGAAAAGAAACCTATGTTTGATAAACCCGCTCCTACACAATCACAAAAATCATACAAGAAGAAATATAAATGTTTTTTGAGCGTAGACGTCAGGCTATTGCTCATAAATTAAAAGAAGAAAATAAAATAGAAAATCAAGATCAAAATTTAAGTCAAACAAAGCATGATGATTCTCCACCTTCCCCACAATAACAACAACAACATGAAACCTCTATGGACATTATCATTAGGCCTCCAGTTGTGATTAACTTGGATGATGATGATGATGAGATTGCTAAGATTGATGAGGAAGTGCATAATGAGCTGAATTTATTATTTTCCTCTTCCATGAGCTTAGATGATAACAACCATGATGATCCTCCTATAAATAGTGACTCACAACGTGTCGAACCTAGTGATGCTCCTAGTACAACACTTGTCATTGTCCCCTTGGTTATTTATTCACCTTCCACATATTATGAAAAATATTGGGATGCAAACAACCTACTATAGGTTGACTCACATGTGTCGTACTAGTCTTTTCTTTATGTTCTTTTCATGTTATTTGTGATTACATGTGTGTAATGTGATCCCTCATATAGTGTTGCTTGGCGTGTCTTTATATGCTTTGTGAGCCTACTTTGGATGATCCTTGTAACTCTGTTGGTGCAAGGATACAAAGGAAGTGAACCTGTTGTGACATTCTTCTATCTGTCGTAAACCTTTATCTTTTCTCTTGTGTTGTGTTTTCCTTTTGGGGATGATGCAAGGCATTGAGACATTTAGGTCTCTTCCATGTTGACCCAAAATATTTTCTTTTTTTTGCTCTCTATATGTCATTCTTCCTTTTTACTCATCATTCCATGAGTCATTTGGGGAATGATGATGATTCCAAGCTTGTTTATATCAATGTAGCAAAGACATAATGTTGACCCCAAATACATGGATCCCTTATGTGTTATCTGAGGATTGCATATGGGGGCAATTGTCACGTCTCATACTTTGATGCTATTTTGACATGACTTACTTTGATGTTGTTTGACCATGACTTTGTGGGATTTAATATATAAATTATGATACGTGTTAGAACAATATAATATACTACAATGCTTTGATGTATGGGAATGTAGAAAAATAATTGTTTTCTTTCAGAATTATGAGTGCATTTTATATAAAATAGGAATGTTGATTTAATTATTGTTTAAATTTATATTTCTATATTGGTTACTAATACACTTTCATTTTTGCACGCCTGAGTGCATTTGAGTCGCAGGTGATGAAGGCCAAGGTGATCGAAGGCCAAGAGTGTGATTGAGGAAAAGTAGGTTAGCTTCCCGACAGGGTAAAAGAGGAGAAGCTCTCGATTACGCACACACCACTTAAAATCATGTAGCTGCATTAGGTCATGTCTATTTTTCAATATGATTGTGTGAAATTGATTAGCATAGCAAAATTAAAATATAGTTTAATTAACCATAAAAATTATGAAAAGAATATGGTTTATTCTATTTTAATTTATCCCATTTATTTTTGTGCAATAAAAAGAAAAGAAAATCTGATTTTAAAAGAAATATAATTAAAAATAAATAAAACAAAATAAATAATGAAATAGAATATTGTGTTTGCATAAAATGAAATAAAAGGTTTGCATAAAAGGGGATATATTTCTATATTTTTTTTGTATATGGTTATTTTTCCAAAATAATGAGGAATGAACAGCCCGAGAGAACATTGGGCTCTGGAAATTTTATCTTAAAACCAACAATGTTGTTGGCATGTGGAATCCTTAGAATTTGCATGAGAATTTTATCTGTCATCTGGAAATACTTTGCATGATCCTCGAAAAGAGGAATAGAGCTTTAAGAGAGAAAAGAGAACTTCCATTGAGGGATATCCGAGAGCTCTGGAAAAGAGGCGACAAGAAGGTATTGCTGGGCATCTGCACTGGAAGAAAATTTGCCAGGTTCTTTTCATGCTTTGCCTTCATTTAATTTAAAATTTGCAGTAAGGAAATTGAAGGAATGAAATGCATCATTCCATGATATGAGTACAAACAACTGAGAAATCTTTTCCAATTTCGTTTATGAATCTGGGTAACAGTTTACTTTCCATTGTTGCAATATAGAATACACATTCTTTTCTTCAGAATTAGGGTTTCATTCTGTTGCAAAATCTGCAATTTATTAAACTGCTCTCAATTATAATTGGAAATATATGCATATAATGACTGCATAAAAACTCTGTCATCTGAAATAAATTCAAAATGCCTTTGAGATAAATTCGAATGCAGATATACTGGACGAAATGTCTTCTTATTTTGAGTTTTGAAATTGTTATCCAAAGGAATGAGGAAGGGATTTAATCCCTTGTCCTCCCCAGGGGAAGGACGCGGCACTGTGGGAGGCTCGCGCCTTCCACAGGCCGCGGCCTGTGGAGGAGGCGCAAGCCCCTCACAGCCCGCCCCCTCCCCATGGGAGGGGCAAGGGCTTCCCTGAGCCCTTATGTTGCTCAATGCCAGTAAGGAAACCCTGTAAAATGTTTATATTCTGTGTGCACGGCCAGAGAACTTTTGAACAGTCATAAAAACCAGTATTTCTTTCTTTAAAATTTACACTTAGTTGTATATAAATTTTTAGATATATATAAATATATCCATACATATATACCAAAATGCAAGTTTGAACAGGAAAACCATTTCCAGGAAGTGATATGATCTCTGTCAAAAATACACAAGAAACCCTGTAAAATGTTTATATTCTGTGTGCACAGCCAGGGAAATTATGAACAGTTATAAAAATCAGTATTTCTTTCTTCAAAAATTACACTCAGCTGTTTACGAATTTTTACACACACATATATATATATACATATTTGTATATATATATATCCATGCATATATATACCAAAATGCAAGTTGAAACAGGAAAACCATTTCCAGAAAGTGGTATGAACTCTGTTAAATATACACAAATATCTCAGAAATGTTAAACCTGGAACAAGAACAGAATTGTCTCTGAGAACCATGTAAACTGAAAATCATCTTGATTACCTTGTCAAATACTTACCTACAGTAGTGCAATCCTGAGTAAAGGAATACAACATATAAATTGAATGCAAGATTATCTTTCAAACCTCTGATATTCTGAATAAATTGCACTGTTTCAGTATATTATTAATACTCTGAAACCTGTATTAAAATTGGGTATTACACTATCAGTCAGCCTAAACTTGGAAAGAATAGAAGTACATACTGAAAACAGAAAACACTGTTTCATTCAAACAAATTAATTAAATCTTTCTTTCTAATTATGCACTGAAAAGTATTATGACATACATGTTCTTCTTTAAAAACAGAGCTTTCACCCAAACCAGAAAAGGAGTACTTTCAAAAGAGTAAACGAAATCTTACTACTGAATTTACAATCTTGCTTTCAAAGGATGTTCTAAAATTCACATTTGAAATTCTTTTTAGAATTAAATTGAATGTATGAAACATGTCAGAAAATGCATAACTTTCTGCTTGGGTTTTTATCCATACTTTACTTGTGGTAACTTCCGAGACAGGGTGCCGAAGGTGGACCAACAGAGACAGTAGTATTACCTTTTCTAAACTACCATTTGCTTGTATTATTTTTGCTTGGCCAAGCACTTGTACCATTGAAATAGATGGGTTTGTTTTAAAAGCCTAGAAACATATATGTATTTGAGTCTCTGCCACCTCCTGTTGCAAGAAATGTGTTTATTTCTCATGTTAGAAATGCATATAGGCATGAGGCACGCATCGAGAGTTCCCTCCTATTTTACTGTTTCGGGTTGCTAGGCTCCTTTATGCAGGGCCGGGGATTCCTTCGAGTTAGGAAGAAACCCGGGGAAGTCATGTACTTCGTGGTTGGGCGGAAAAGGCGCCTGAATCACATTCTTGGCCCCAGCTCGCAAGAAGACCGATGGTGTCACGGCGGTTGGTGGTTCCGAGTTTTATTTGCTATTGATGTACTTGTGTATTATTCAGGATTGGCTTGTGAAGCCCCATTGTAAATGTATATATGTATTTGACATTCTTTGTTGAAACTTTGAAATAGAAGTATGATTTGAAAGTATCTAATGTAACATTGATTTGAGAAATTAAAGTTTTATGACTTAGCATAGAAAAGATGTTTCTATTGGAATTGTTGATTTCTTCCAAGTATGGTTGAATTTATGTATATGAGAAAAGTCATTGAAATACTTAAGCTTTGTATAATTTGGATACATTACGTTGATATTATTATTATACATGAAATGCAATTTAAATTCTCTTTTATTAAGCTCATTTGAGGAAGTTTTTATGAATAATATTAATTACTGGAAAACCTTTTTGAAACGGATTGAATGATTGAAAATGTCTTTACTTTTAATTTTCAAAGCGCTACAGCAATCTTTCTTTCATGATGTAGCTCTATTTTGGAAACATATGTTTTAAATAGGTCTTTTTGAATAAAGCTCTCATGTATTGGCATTTATTGTGTTCTACTTTAAAGTAATTACTCATAGTATGGTGTTTAGAAATTTCTTTTGTGTGTCCCCACTCATTGTTTGCTTCAAATTGTGTTCTTACTTCGCGTGATGTGTCTTCTTGGTGGTGCCATTGGGTTTTATGTACTTAAAGAGCAATACCTTTCTTGTCATATAACATTCCTCTTAGTGGTAATGTTATGGCTTGCATTCCCTAAGCTACAAATCTTTTATCCTTGACTAGTCCTCTCTTGGTGACATTGATCATGAGTTCCCTAAGGTGAGACCTTTCATGAACTAAGAAAAACCCCTTTGACTATCCCATCATATTGCATTTAAATCTTTGTCATGGCCTGCCAAGCATAACACAACTTGCGTGCCAATGGAGCCTTTTTTTATTTTTCATGAGTGTCTAACATAATGTAGCTTGCTAGCCTTGTGGAACCTTTCTTTTTGGCACCTTATCAAAGTTATTAGGAGGTATAACTTTTGGTATGGTTGATGTATGGGAGCCTATAGACCTAGCATGACTTTTCCATCATCCACCCTTTTGGGGCTCACCTAGTGGACACCAGATTTCACTAGCCCTCATGAGTGTATTTTGTTTGCATAGTGGACAATGGGTTTTCACATGTGAATTTTTTTTTTATGAACAACACAACCATGGCTAGTCCATCTTTTCTTTTCTTTCTTTTGCATTAATTTTGGCTTGTGTATCTTGTCTTGCTAATGTATATCATACTTATATGTGTGCTCCTTTATACTTATGTTGGTTTGCCATGGGATCTTGATCATATGGGCTTGGCCACCTCCTTGATCTTTGTCATCTTATCTCACTATCATTTGTACACTTGGACCCATCTTGATGCTTATTTGTCTACTTTAGTGTGAGTTTGAGCATAGGGCTCATCCTCTCACTAAAGTGGGGGCCAAATATAGTGATGAAAAATGTACTCCTTTACATTTTCTCACTTTGAACATTGCCTCCCCTTAATTAATTGGACTTAATTAAGCCTCTAAATGACCCAATTATACATTTAAAATCTTAATTAATCTCATTTTCCAAAAGGGGAACCTACATCAAAAAATTACAAACATCAAATTACACATTTTAGAAAATGTGTGTCCTAGGTTTAGGGCCTAGGACCCATTCGCCCTTGAATTAGGACCCCAATTTTTGATATGATTTTGGGAGTATTTTCATTATTCAAATTTAAATTGAAATTTTTGGCTTTTGATGTTTAATTGTCAGGAAATTAGAAAATCACCTATAAATACATAGTTATTTTATCAATTCAAAACATCTGGCATTGAGGAAACTTTCACAAGAGAAAATATTATTGTCAAGAACATTCAAGAGTAGATTTATCAATCTTCTACATCAACATTCAAGATCTCAAGTATCAAATCAAAGTTATTTGCATTCATGCATGTTTTTTGAGCTAACATTGTGATGTAGGTTTCAAGTTTTCAAACATCAAATCAAGTGGCAAATCAAGCATCTAATAAATCCATTTCATGAAAGATCTAATCCTTGGAGAGATGTGTTAGATTTCAGTCCTCCAAGGGCAACCATTGAAGGGTTTGGTGAGTTACAACAAGCTAGTGTTTATTCATTGTTCCTTCTTTTTATCATTATTTCATTTCAAGGCTTCACTACCAAAATGGGATTTGACCAAGGCAAACCCCTATTCACCAAAAACAAACAATTTTTTTCTCTCTTTGTATGTGCAGATTTTTAGGTGAAGAAGGATTGAAGATTGATCAAAGTGCAATTTTGCAAAGTTGTAAAAGTTGTCAAGCCATGGAATATTACTTGCAAAATTTATTTTCGACCTTATGACAGTGAGATCTGGAGGAACCAAGAGTGCAAATCTAGGAGTAGAGGACTATGAAATTAGATTTTGGATCCTTGTAGCAGGACCCATTCACCATAGGGTGAATGTGTTCTAAGACACTTGACAACAACTTTTGGTGATAGGTACACAGTGTCTTATCCTTCTCATATCTATCAGAAGTCTATTGTTTCTAATTATGTCATGCTTGAAACTGATGATTCAAGTTTCACATTGCATAATTAAGTTCATTAAGATTTTTTTAATTTATCTCCCCAAAGTGCATTTTTGTCATATTTACCCTGTCTTATCATAAGGAAAACAAACAAGATCTCCAATAGGGTTAAATCACCTAAGGGTTGAAGTTCAATCCTACCTTTGGGGATCTCTTTATCCTAATGAAACAAGAAAAATAGGTGCATCATATATTCAATCACCCCATTTTGAGCCAACCTATTTTTTGGTGTTTCACAAAGTTCAAGTGTAATAAATTATAAATAGTTTGTTAATCAATGAAAACAAATTTCTAACTAAAATTTGTAGTTTTAAAATAAATAAAAAACTAAACAATCATAAATTTTGCATAGCTCAATCAAATTCAAAAATTCAAGATATTTCAAAGAGCTCGAAAGAAGGAGAATAAAACCCATAAATATTTAAAAATGATGATAACTTGTGTAAGAGCAATTTTTTTTGCAGTCATCCTAAACAGTTTAAAATAACATAATTCAACAAAGTTACAATTGGGTTTGAATTGTCATAGAACAAAAAATCTTGATTATAAAATTACTTTAAGTAGTAGACATAGCCCTCAAAAATAGCTTACCCAAAAGGTAATTCACGCTATTGATACTTAATAATTTATCCTTGTGAACTCTATAGATAACTCACACATGCATAGAAAATATGGAAACAAGACAAGGAACTATTAATGATTGAAGGAATGCCTACAAAAATGGTGTAATATAGACTATATATGAGATCGACGATAAGACACCTCAAGGGTGCATAGTAACATAGGCTAAAAAGGTTGAATGGTACACTCTAAGTATATTTATTACAAAACATTTATAAACTTTCATGCAAATACAATAGGAAAGGGTAAAACTATAAGCCGTGACCTATTGTTACCCTCCCACTTGTGCTAAAAATGGAAGATTTGGAATGATTTTGTACACCATCAAAGCATAAATGATAGAAGAATTGTTAATGCTATAGTTGCAATTGCTCAGGAAGACATGCATACAAAATGAGAAAGTATAGACAAGATACATGGGTTCATTTAATGTCATGATTTATAGGATATGAACAAAACAAATTTGAATAAAAGACTTAAGAACTATCAAGCAAATGCAAATTTGTACGTACAAATTTTAATTCCAATTGGATGCTTTGGATCGAGATATGAAAATTCATCAAGTGTGAATAATAGATGAATTATCAAATGTGAAGTTATAGTGCATGGATGGATATTCATGCAATATGTAAACACTGACTTGGAAATTCATTTAAGAGAGTACCTCAAGAAAACTATGAAATGATCACTAGAAAATTAACACATGAAAATCTTACATTGGTTTACAATTAACATAAATTATAATTAGTATATATATGGTACTTATGTGGTTAGAGAACCGCCATTCCCCTCCTCCCCTCAGGTGGCTTAGTTAAGCCACATAGTGGATGTAATGTGCAATTTCTTGTAAGTGTAATTTATTTCTATTTATAACTTAGCCATTTAAAATTTGCAATAGCCTCTTTTTCCTTAGAGACTTGTTTGGTTTTGAGTTTAATTAAATTGTTGCATTGATACTTCTTTTGATTCTAGTTTTATTTTACAATTCCTTATTATAAGACTTTTATTTGGCTTTTGGGGTTAAAATTGTATATTGATGAATTTTATTTGAGGCATTTTAATTTTGTAATTGTTGGCATGAGTGTTGTACTATGATACATGTAAAATGCCACATCCAAGAGGGATCCCTAACAGGAAGTATAGGGGAGCAGATGCACTGGGGAATCTTATTGTGAGGATGGGGATTGCAAATGGGAACAGTATAGGATGATCATAATCCATTCCCCCCTAATTTTGTGAGTTGCTTTGTGAGTATCTATCTTTCAGAGGCTAACCCCCTTACACAAACGAAAGGTAGGTACAAGGAAATGTATGGAGGGGTCCTTAGAGAAGGACCTTGAGACCATCTTTCCTTATGATTATGGTATCTATGCATGTCCATCTTCGTAAACCCCATTGTATGAGCCTAATATTGTGAATGATGTGTAACTATTGTGATGTATTTTAAGATTACAAGTGAATGTGATGCAAAGATATATGTGAACTATTTGATGAAGATATTTATTCCTTGTGACATGAGTACAAAAAAAATGATTCCTAACATCAAGAGTGATGTCTATGTTGCAAAGGATTTTGATGAATACCCAAGAATGTTAATATATGTTGGCATATGCTTGTGAAATTTTATTCAAGTTACTTAAGTGATTATTGAAACATGACATGGTGAGTGCATGATGGTTGAAAATTTAAATGTGTTCTTATATACATTAATGTGACATGAATGATTTCTAAAGACTCCTTTTATCTTATTTCATGGTATGTTGAAATATGTATATTGGATGTTCTTAGAATTTTGGTTTGAAAGAAACAACTAGGTCTACTCTCCTCCCTTAGAAACTTCTAGGAAGAATTCTATATAAGGGGGGAGAGTGTAAGGCCACTTGATCAACTCTCTACAATGCATCTATGGATTTTCTAGTAGTTGGTTTAAAAAGTACCTTGTGGCATAGAATTCTTAAATCTTATGGTAGATTTAATTGCTAAATATATATTACTTTATTCCAAGGTGATAATGAGTTTAACTAGGTGAAGCTTACTTCCTATTTGTGATTAGTAATATTGTTGAAAGAGATTGAGTGGAATGATATTTTTATTTGTTTGACTTTAAAGAAAAATTATTTAATTTCTTATATTAATTTCTCCTGTATTATAATGTTGGTTATTATAGAGGCCCATTGTGAAGATTTTATGAGATATTGGATGTGACTAACAAGCTAAAATCAATGCAAGAGATTTATTGGTGTATAGATCTAAGGACCTTGCTAGGTATCTTGCTAACAATTCTTAGAAAACATTCTCAATTTAATCAAGATTGTAGAGGTATGATAGGTGTATGAATAAATTTTATAACTATTGAAATGCTACTCTATTATTATTATTTTGTATCCTTGATTTTTGGGTTAAGAAATTATTATCATTTTTGAGGATTTCTAGTTATTAAATCCACATGATTAATTACTCACCATTTGATTTGTAGGTGCTATATTACCCTTATTAATTGATTTATGTTTTATATTCATACATACATCCATCCATATATGAGAAATATGATTGTATAATATATATAGATGGTGTAGGATAACACTCTCCTAAGCCTCTCATATCTCTCAAGTGAAAATTAAACAAATCTTAGAGGGAGAATAGATCTTATAATATAATGCTTAGAGAAAAGTGTAAAAGTAATATATATATATAACAACAAATCACTGTGTACTACATACATAATCTGCTCCAACCCCAAGGATCGAGGCTAGAATGTGTATGCCCTACTATCGGGCCCTACCGACACTATTGGCAAGGTTCGATGGCTCATGTGTTAGTCTTGTTCGTCCCCTCCTGTCGGTGCCGAAAGTTGCCTTAGGGTGGGGGGGATTTTAGCGTTAGTTCCCTCATGATGGATCGTTCCAAACTGGATTGGTAATGAATAATGGTTGTCACTTTGTTGGCCTATTCAATATATGGCTTTGGGGAGGCTGCTCTATATATATATATATATATTAATTATATATAAATATATATTAATTATATATAAATATTAATTATATAAATATAGATATGGGAGCTAGTTTTTATGCTAAATGTTTGTATCCGATTTAATTAGAGTCGAGGATAAAATCAAATTCAGTTTCCATCCCTCATGTGTCTGCCTTCCATGGCTACCTAAGGTAGTGTCAATTGAGATCTTGTTTGAGAATTTAATTTAAGAGGTAAGGTGGTTTGTAAATTTATTATATTAGTTTAGTCCTCAAGTTTAAATTTAATATGAGAGTGAAATGGGATTTATTTTACATTTGATCTTGCTTGTAGAATAGAATATAATTATACCAAAGGTTCAATAAACAAATGTTGTTTGAGAAGATCTCAATTTTTATGCTTGATAAATTTTATATAAAGAAATGAGGTTGATTAAAAATATTGAATTAGCTAGTGTATTTGTTTAATATTGTTGTAAACCAAAATGGAAAATATGTTCCATGGATGTAATAGGGTCTGAAATGTTATTGATAACTCATGCTAGAATTAAATATTTTGATTTGTATTATATGATAGGTTTGTATTTAAAACTTTCCTCGATGTTTTCTTTAATAAAATATTACTTATAGTATGGTTAAGATGTAGGCCTTTATAGTGTGACAATTGGAAAATATTTCATCTATGTTAGTCCAATAATTATAATTGAGGCCCATTTGATTATGAGTCTTCTTTCGAATCATTAGCATTATCATTGTTGTGTGGGTTAATGTCATGATTGATATTTATGTTATGACATGTTTTTTAACCTAGTGGATTATATCCCTATGTTAGCCAACCAAGTGTGTGATGGTTGAAGTCTTGTTGTCGAACTACGAATCCTTTATGCATCACATAGGCATGGCCATCAGAGATGGTCCCCTAAGGAATAGGTTTGGCCCCTTAGGTCCTCCTGTAATTGCTTGGTAACAGACTTATGTGAGTAAGTTGTTTTGTGTTGTGATAAAAAAATTGGAACTTGTGTCTTGTCCTTAGCTATATGTTTGGTAGTCAGTTTTTGACATTACAGATACACTGACTTGGAAATTGAATTGTTTAAGAGAGTACCTCAAGAAAACTATGAAATGATCATTAGAAAATTAACACATGAAAATACTACATTGGTTTACAATTGGTGTACATATATATATAATCCATTTAAATATCTTATTAGAACATTGAAGATGAAATTCTATTTTGTTGTCATGTATAAACTCACCCAATATGGGAAGTGTACCAGTAGCCATTATAGCTAAATTTGTGCACCCACATATCCTAAACGATACATCATATTTCAATAATTTTTTTAATTTTCTATGTATGTGACTCAACTACTTATAGATATTGTTCTAGCTTCTAGGTAGTAACAACGCATGTTATGGAATCCATTGAGTGCAAAAGGATCAAAAAGTGGTCATTTCAAAGTGTCACCCGATACATCACCCCTATTGCGCCAATACCTATTTGTGGGACAACTAGTAAAAATTGAAAAAATATCCAATTACAAAATTTTAAAAAATATCCAATACCTAAGTGTTTATCCATGTGGGCCTACTCGCATTATACACTTTAATGTTACGAGTGGGGCAATTTAATAATCTAACCACCCTTTTATGTCCACCCTCGACCATAGATACCACTTCCTCGATGCGTGTTACTGGGCATTTTTTAGCCCTAAAATAATTTTCTCCTATCATTTTTTGGGGATTATTTTACCTGCAAACTTCTTTTAGCCTGCAACACTCTTTGAAGGCTCCTCTTCAATGTGTGATGTCCTGTACTAAAATGTAACAGAGAAATCCTCCCTCCTTGCATTTTGAAGTTACAATAATTAGTTTCTACTACCTCCTACATTCAATTTGTTGTGTTTATTCATCATTTATTTCTATGGCGTCAAGTGTTTCATTGAAATGATTTATTTCACTTTATACTATGAAATCATTACATAGAATGTGAAATAAATAGAACAGTGTCTGGTTTTATTCTGAATCCTTGATTAATAATCATGAAAATGAATGGGTATATGGTTATTCTCCCAATTTTTTGATTGGTTTCAAGATTACACATCATGCATATTGTCCACGTGACATATATCGTTGACCCATAATTTCTCCTTATTTTTTTATAGATAATTATACGATTTAATCTGTTTTCCTCCACTTATTTGTCAATTTTGCATCACTATGAAATACATACAACGAATGTGAAGTAACTACAAATTGATTTTGGTTTAGGGTTATTGTCATAATTTTTTGACCAATTTCAGCATTACACATCATGCATTCTCTCTAGTTTCAAGAGACCTCTACCCATCATTTTTCCTTACATTTTGTAGACAATGATATGGGTTAATCTATTTTCCTCCACTTATCTTGACAATTTTGCATCGCTATATGGATGTCGTGTAGGGTTTCATTATACCGTGAAATAATTATCTAGATGGTATCGAGGGTTTCATTGCAATGATTTATTTCACTTTATACTATGAAATCATTACATAGAATGTGAAATAAATAGAAAATTGTCTAGTTTTATTTTGAATCCCTGGTTTATAATCATTAAATTTAATGGGTATAGGGTTATTGTCCTAATTTTTTGACCGCTTTTAGGATATATATACACACACACATATATGTATAGATATATACATACACATAGTTATATACTCATGACATATTGTATGTTACATTACAATCCTAAGCCTTCTAGACCATGCATGTTTATGTTGACAAACATGTTTATGCTTCAATGACATGTAATGTTAGTTATATTGTTTATACATCAACTCATCTACTATTGGTACCTACACAAACAATAAATTGTGTAAGGCTCCCCAATAAACATAAAAACAAAGATTAAACCAAATATAAAATTGAATTCATTCAAGACATCGTTGAAATCAGACATAAATGGCAATTACAATATGAAATGACCAATTCTTTTTCACATATATGTAGATGTATATAAATTATATCTATGTATATATATAATATGTATTTCTACATATATTTGATTACATTAGATTACATAAAGCACTTACTGCAAATCAATGTATTCATTTTCCACATTCCAATAATTTTATGAGAGGGAATTTCCAGTGTCATTTCATTATGAATTCTCCTTTGTTTTCACTAAATATCCTCTACAAAATTCAAAGCTTAGGAAGGAAACTATGATATGATCCTGATCGAAGGGCACTTATTCTGTTTGGTACACCTTGAATAACTAATTTCGTGTTTTCATAAATCAAAATACTATTTTATATATATGCACTCAATGTCTAAAATATTTGAGAAATACAAATCATATTGATTTTAGTCAACTATTAAAATCAAAGGATCCAAATTTACAAATAGTAGCATTATCCATTTTTTAATCATATCACAGTTACATCTTTATCAACTACATCTTATCATTCATGTTAAGCTTTCTAAATATACATATATATACATATGTGTATATGTATATTTATAATGAAATATTGCAAATTTATAAATAGTAGCACTTTCATTGTTCATAACATCATTCATGTACTCCTTCAATAAATGATTTATACATTTTTCTATCAACATTAATCGATTTATACATTTTGTTGTCAACAATAAATGGTTATTAAATTTAGAGCTTAAGAAGGTGACCTCTTCACATCCCTGATTGAAGGGTGCTTATTCATGTCCGTACACCTTGAATAACTAAATTCATGTTTTCAAAAACCAAAATATAGTTATACATATATTGGTACACTTTACATGTATGTGTGTATATATATGCATATGCATATGTATGCATGCATGTGGATATGTATATACATATGTATGCATGTATGTATGTATATGGATATGTATATGTATGTATTTATGCATATGCATATGCATGTGTAGGCATGAATATATGTAAGGATCCAAATGCATTATTAATGTTCTCTTGTTCATAATAAAAAATGCATGAAAGTATATAAGGATCATATGCATGATGTAAAATGTTCAATACGGTCAAAAGATTGTGTAAAATAATGCTCCAATCAAAACTCTTATTGTTGTGCATTTGTCTTCTTGCTTACAAAATTTTAGTTGTGCATGCAATATTGTAAGGATTATTTGATGTAGGAACATTACTACCCTCGATTATTACTATTTTTTTGCAGGCATGCGTGAGCGTCGAGAGTTGAACCAAGTATGTGGATGACCGAAATATCAACGAAATTGTGTTTGTTAACACACTAAACTATATTGGGAGATTTTTCTCTAAATGCACACTAATTTTTATAGTTTGTGGTATTGTGTTCATATATTTATTGTTCTTACGAATGCATATTTCTTTATAGGATTAAATGTATGTATATTGGACTCTTAATTGCATCAAACTATTTTGGCAGGCATGTGAGGAATTCTTGGCATGAAATAGAAGACATCAAGTGTTAAACATAGGTAAAGTCTTTGTGACTTTACTTTGGCAATGACCTAGTAGACAACATGTGTTGTTATATATATGACTGAAACATAGAGGAATTAAGTAATACTACAAAAATCCTATGATTGAAATATAGTGGAATTAGGTGATATCATAGAAAATGCATGGTTGAAACATACTACAAACATATCAACATATTATTGAAACCATGTATTCACTTTCTTGTCACCTGTTACAAATGTGAGGTTCCAAATATAACAACATTATAACATTTTATAATCATATCAGAGTTATATCTTAACTCAAACTGCAACCATATATTGCACAAAATCGACATGTATGAACTATAAATATTTGATCTACTCTACATAGTAGATCCCCAAAATATGTTGCTACATCGATCAAAACACTAAATTCATTACAAACTTAATCAATTCTTTATATGGCTAGGAAAAGGAGGTGGTGTCAAATATCTAGAGGAAACACATTTCGGTTCACTTGTAGATGTTGTTAGTTGATTAGGAGAGGTTTGTAGGAAACTTGCTATATGAGCAAGTAGCACCTGCTTTGCATCTAAATTTAGTTGTAATTGGTTCGAGTAGTCAGGGGCAATCCCAAGTTTCATATTACTAATAGCTACAAAGGTCGAGGACAGGATGTTTATCATGTCAAGCAGAATTGGGTGTTGGGGGTAGAGGATTCTCCATTATACTCCTATTTTTTTCTCATTTTGTTTTGCTTTCTTTTTAGCTGCATTTTCTTCTCGGTCAACCTTGGCCTGCTCTTGTCTAATCACCTTCTTCTATTTTCTAATCAACTTCTCCTCATCTTCTTGTGGTTTTATTGCTTGTTTCTCCAACCTGATTGCTTACTTTTCTATCTAGTTTGCTTCACGCTTGATATATATATATAGTATATTATTAGTAAAATAAAATGTTTAGAATATTGTATTTGAAATAGCAGGAGGAAAGGAATTATAGCTCGCCAAACAATAAATCAAGGGTGAATTCCTTCTAGTTGAACTAGTTGTCGCACCAATGGTTGAACTCCATTATGCGAGAGAACAATAGAACTCTCCCCACCGTTATAGAAAGAACTCTCCCTCTGCAGTACCATCCTCATCATGTTCACTCTCTCTATAACTATGAACAACCCATTGAGACTCAAACTGTTGAGGACTTTTCGTATTAATTAGATGCATCCCACACCGGCCATCCTTATTCACCCTTGTAGCTTGCTCCATTGGGGCACCACCCATGCATGCAGGGGTTCCATCCTTTCACCACCAAGGTGGCCTCGGTGGCCCTAACATTTCTACCTCACCGATCTCTCATCTTTCTATGAGAAGCTTATTCTCTATCTGTTTTTCATTTCATTCTTCGGGCCCACTTGAACCTCTTTAGCTGCAGGAAGGGAGTTCGTTACTGGGGCCTCCCTCATTGAGCTCTTCCTTTCCTTCCTCCATCAACTACTTTATCCGGTAATGCTTTAACTCATTGAAGATAGTCTATGGGCCTCCCATCCAATTGTCTCATGTAACTATATATATATATATAGTAGATGAGCGTAAACAAAGAGGGAGAGTTGAACACTGCTATATCTCCCACCCATCCCCTAACCTATCCTCACCATCAGTTAGGCAACTTCTTGATCTCGTTGAGGGCTCTAAATAGTTATCATTAAGGGAGAGCTATAACTTCAACCTCATGTTGTAGAACTCATGATTATTTGAGTGAAATCATGCTCACGTTTGGAGATGGAATCCAATGAGGGGGTGTGAGGAGCCATGCACTGGACATAAAGAGATGAACAATAATATCACTATCTCAACTAATTGGAATTAAACTCGATGAGATGGTTGTCAACTCGTTCTATTTTGTTTCGTTAGGCTCCATTAGATGGGAGTTTCCATCCCTCACTCCCAATGAAAAATGAGGGACCTAACTAATTGGATTGAACTCCTTTCCGTTAATTACCCAAGGCCCCTTGGAATAGTAGGGGGGTAGGGGGTTGGGCACCACCAGTTGAACTAATGGTGATGAGGCTCTAAAAGCAGAGTTGGTTGAACTCCTTCCCGATGGAGAATACTTTACCTTCCTTGGGTGGGACAAGATTATAGCTTGAACTTGAATACTTTCTTGAAATCCTTCTCGATGGACCTTATCTTCCTTTCCTTTCTCTCTCGGGCCATTGAAATCAATCCAAAGAAGGATCCACTAAAATTGATCCTGCATGAGAAAGAAGACTTTCTTGAACGACCAATGGGGCTGGTCGAACAACTGATGGAGGTGAGGGCAACTACTTTCTCCTTTCCTCCAGTACCTGTCCTATCCTAACCCCCAAAACCCCATTGACCATATTCACCTTGGGCAAGAATGAAAAAATGAGCTTGATCCAATTTCTTTTCGAGCATTCTGGTTTTCAACTCATGAAACAACAAGGAGGGGTGGCCAAATAATCAATAAAAAAGTGTGGAATTACCCAATGAAAATATGGGTGGTGGGGTCCAAACTAGAGAAAATGAAAGCATGGGCACAATAACAAGAACACAAAGTTTTGGGAACATAAAGTTAGGGTAGACACCCACCATCCATTCATCCATTAGTTGAGTTATGCTTCCTCGAGCTTCAACTATAGAGGCTCCATCCCCCATCGGGGAAGTAAGGTTGCTGCTCAGCTAGGTAGGAAATGCTCCTTCACTCAAGGCAGGGACTTCAGAATGCCACTCTCAAGGTAGGAACTTCAGAATGCTCCTCTACTACTAGCCTTCCCACATTTGAATTTCTTGAACTCCCATCCTTTGTCAATTCTCCTCTTTCTCGGGAGGGTACTACCCTCATGGGTATTATAGTTGGGAGTCAAACACTGAACTAAACAAGGGTGGGTGGGAGGAAAAAGTGTAGTGAGTAATGGACAACCTTCATTGAATGCTAACCTAACAAATTTATCTGGGTGGGAGGAAGGTTTAAGCTATATACTATTGATTCCCTCCATATAGTAACCATTGATTCCCTCCACAGAGTAACCTTCCTTCCTTGAACTCTTGTTTCAACTGGCCCTGCCTCCCTTGTTCATTAAGTATGGGTCCCTTCCTTCCAGATAGAAACTTTCTTTCCTCACTCCCATTTTCCCACACCTTCGGATGTAGATTAGTTGAGGGCTAGAACTCCTTAATGATTATTTATCACTTCTGAGGGCTATTTTGAATAGAATAATGCTCCTCCCACTCTTGTTGATGTCTAAGATTAGAGGATGGCCTATGCTCAATGTGCCACTTGGGATGAAGGATTTGGTGCCCTTCCATAGTAGTTGCAACTCGTGTTAACTTATCTCTGAGCACCTTCCAACTAGTATCAAGTTCTCCTTTCCTGGGGGTGAAGGATCCTAATCTTTCCTGGGAGGATGGAACTCCCTTATAGCTTCAATCCCTCCTATGCATGCCTCCATTCCTGAATTGGATTCACTAATGGGGTACCCCTGCTCTCATCCCTTATGGGAAGTGAACTGGTAAACTATGCTCTAGTGGGGAAACTTTGGGTTGCGGCCAACTATAGTATGCCTTCCTCTCCCTCATCTACTCCTTTTTATGCTTTTGCAACTCCTCATTTCTCTTCTTGTGTGGCTTTTGTTTATTGAGCATTTCAATGTAGATATCGAATGCTAATATTTATGACTGCCTACTAAGACAAAGCACTCTCAAATGACCTCCTTACGATGTTTGATGCACCCTCTACATTGGAAGTCCCAAGAATTTGTTGGTTGAACTTATTGTTTGCTACCCATCCTCTTGGTTGCATGGAATGAAGTCAACATCTTGGTCACTTATGTCATTTTCATCTTCAAAATCAACACCACTTTACTGGTCCCAATTCATTATATTAGTGAAGTAATGGATTACCTCTACTGGATCAGTTTGTGGTGGGGATGGAATGGAAAGGGTGACTTCATCCTTAGTGAAAGTTGTTTGCACTCCAGTATTTTTGGTTACTTTCTTTAGCCATTTTGGTTGGCTAGCTTGTGTTGGAAAACTTAGACCTTCTATTGTAGTTTTGTACCCTCATTTCAGTGTGCTCGAACATCGGGGATTTTGGTTGGTTGTCTTATGGTGGAAAGCTAAGACCTTTTGTTGTAGTCTTTGTACCCTCATTGCAGGATACTTGAACATAAATTGTCATATTATATGCTTCATAATCCTGCACAAAACCATCAATCTGATCCTCATTGTAACCGAACAATCTCAAACATGTCTTTACTATAATATACCATGGATCATCTTCGATTATAACTGCATCATTCTTTGTTTCAACAGTTTGTACATCCTCTTGAACAACAAAGGCCTCACTTGGCCTCGTATCCTTGTCAAGAGTAGACTGATTTAGTGGCCAGATTATAGTTCTACATAAGCCACTTAGAATGTTACATGGCGTTAATGCCTGGTTGAATGCTTTGCTTGCAAGAGTTTCCAACTCTCCCAATTCGATTTCAATCTGGGGATTGTTTTCCATCCATATGATTCTTTTTTGTTTGAAGTAAGTCTTGAAAGGAGAGAAAAAACTAACATCCAATGGTTGTATCTTATGGCTGGTATGTGCAGGAAGCGCTAACAAGTTTATTCCTATATGCCTTGCTTCTTCTATTGTCTTGAAGGCCACATGGCTACCATGACTGTCGAAGATAAGAAGGGCCATGTTCGTGGGTGAAACCCCACTAGAGATCAAAGCTACAAAATATTTTAACCAATGAAGAAAAAATTCCTTTGTCATCCATGCATGTTCTTGGGCTACCATACATGCCCCTGCCTCATAATTTAAACTATAGTTTCTCATGTGCCTCTTGGATTTAAACAAGTAAAACCCAGGAATACTCCACCCAACTAGACAAACACAAGACAAAAATATGATCCACTCTCTACTTTTCAATATTAAATGTGGTACACAAATTGAGCCCAAATTAGCAATCACTTCATGGCATAGTTCTTACTAGCTTGCAAGTCAGTCTCATCATAGTTCCAAATTCTACTTGATCCATAGTGGTGCAAGTTGTACATATTGTCCAGGTTGTCATAAAATGATGTCATGATAGAAGGCTGAAGCATAATTGCTATGTCAATGTGCACTCCTTCAACTATTTTGATTGTCAAATCTAGGTGCCTTTTTCAAAAACCTGTCCACCATGACCTCCCTGGTGTCCCATTTGTGATCGGGTTGGGCCTACTTCAAACTATTTGAGAAATAATAGATTGTAGTTGATTGAATTGAAGTCCATGGCCAATTTTAGCCATGTCCTTGTACCATTTTGTATAGGATTGAATTTACATCCCTTATGCAAATTCTCCTTTTACACATCCTCACCTTAGAAAACCAAATACGAAGTCAAAATTCCACATTAGCTCGCTAACTTCCATCCACTTGGAATTTGTTTGTTGTGTCAGTAGGAGAACATTTATCAAGGACACCTACGTGACACACAGATGTCCACACGACGTGCTTGCATCCCTGATGAATTCTTGCATCTATAGTTGGCAAAGCTGTTATACTTCCTATTAGGAATGTTTTGTAATGTCCCTCTTCCACCAATTGACCCAGAAAATGACAGATTCTCCCTCTTCTTCCTTCAAATTCATCTTTTCTTCATTCAACTCATCTTTTTTTGCATCCACTAAGCATTTGACTTCATTCTCTTGGAATTCTCCACTCTCAACAACACTTCAGCACTCCATTGCAACAACAACAACACTCCATCAACTCTATAAAACAAGTGTGAGGCAAGCCATTGCAACAGGGGCTTGAGGTTTTGCAACACCTCCCATTATCATAATTGAGGTTGTGGTGATTGTTCAAGTCCTTTTTTCTCCTCCATTGGCTAGTGAGCTCTTGGTGGAAGTGGTAACGTTTCATTCCTCTCCTTTGTGATTTGGCTGAGTAGTTCTTTATTGTTTTGTAGAGTTATTTGCATTCTTTCTTTCTTAATTTCTTTATCATACATTTCTCTATCGTTGTTATTTGGCTATCCGTGGAGGTGGAAACACCAATTGAAATGGGGGTCTAATTGAGGTAGGCCCCTATATAACCCCAACAAATTTCCCCTCTTTCTTGTGTGTAGGTGGTTGTGCTTTTGGAGCTAACTGGAAAATTCGCAACTTGGTGAGATTATCTTCATCACTTTAGCTCTTATCTACTTGTTTTATCACATCCATTTATATATTTTGTACTTCATAATACTATTTTCTCCTTTATAAATCACTAGCTAGGTTGTCAGCTTGTTTTCTGACAGTTTGTATGGTATTTTCAATCCTCTAGTCGTACGAACGCCAATGCACCTAAGAGACGTTGGTGTGCCATGCTGTTGTCCCAGAACTGCACTTTCGTCCTTAGGCAGAGAGCTACCTGAGGTATAGTACCAAATCCGAAAATTAGCTCACCTATCCCCAATCCTGATTTCAGGTTTATAGAGCGGCCAAATGACATTATAGTCCTCATCATTCTTGTCCCACATTTCAAACATCCCTTTAGAGCGAGGTAAGTTAGGGCAGCCTTTCGCTCTTGGCTCTCCGTGACCTGAGGCCTTGACATGGTCGGTCCCCCTATCTTACATTTTTGGTGAACCTGTTGTGAACCATTTTGGTTCCATTTGGTGATACTGAACATTCCTTTCCTCGTATTCTAGGAGTGTTGTGAAGCCTTCGCCTTACAACCCAACCTGTAACCCCTAGTAGGCATAGTTGGAAGGTTCTGAAAGTGTTGCACAACAAAACCTTAATTGAGTCATTGTCCTATTTTGCAACCTTTTGGGAGCCTTGTGAGAGTTTTGTTTATTGCATGTGATGGCCTCTTTCCTACATCAACCTATCCCCTCTGCATAGCCTGTGAGTAGTGGTACTAGTATAACCTTCACCTCACAGGATCTGCCAATGGGTTTTAATAGGGAACCATCTCCTCTCTAAATCCTTGTGTGAATCAATGAAAACATCATGGCACGTGTTCTTGTTGATCAAACATCTCAAGTAAACATCATAACTGAGGAGATCATGCTAATTAACTTTTTGCATAAAGATGGGTATGATGCACCTGTGAGCACCATCTGCACATATGATGGACTTTTTGTACCTCCTTTGGGTAGTATTGTCCTATTGGATTTGGTTGGACCTAATTCGTGAATCTTTTGTTCGACATAATCCCTAGGTATGAACTCTTTAGAGTGAGGCTGGGTATCCCCTGTTTAGTACCTATGAATGTAGTACCCTCAGTTATGCATAAATATTTAAAATTTATCCACGAGGGTTTTGTGCATGTAATTTATGATACCAGTTATAAACCGTCGGTTGATCATGGTGGTTACTCCTTGGATTACTCTTGGCCTGCATCCATGGGTCCTCTTTTGTCTAGGAAGGACCTCATGTATCAAACTTATCAAAACTACAAGAGAGGGTGCTTAAAGCTGAGAGTGAGATACCCTCCATCGCCTTATGCTATTTCACATAGGGCTTGTTTAAAAGCTGACAGTGATGCCACGAAGGCCTGTAAAAGAGAAGAAGAAATGCCCTCTCAAGGTCCCTCTTCTTTCTCTACCGCTATTTAGTTTGATGCTCCTTCTCTCCTTATTGTGGTGCCATCAAATTTTGTTCCGCGTCTATGAGAGAATCTTGTGGTGCCCACTTGGTGAAAGCCCAAGTGTCCCACGCTTGAGCTTCTTGTTCCACCCACGAAGCCTAGGCCCATTCAACATAGCAGGAAGAAAGGCCACTGTGGGGAATCTTCTATGTCTCGGCCTCCACGACCCCCTACTGCTTCTGCTACCAAGGAAGTAAATGAGAAGAGGCCCGTTGTCGAGGCGTTAAAGTTGGCTCCCCCTGCTACTTCTCAACCTGCTCCTCCTGCTCCCATTTAGGAGCCTATCCCTCCATTGGAAACAACTATGGAGGAAACTCCCATGGCTGAGTAGGAGCCTTTAGTTCCTTTGCAACCTCCGATCTCTAGCTCAAAGAGTCATAGAAACTGCCTTATGCACGAGCACAAGCACCAACAAAAGGCCTTTGTAGTTGAGCAGGCCACTTTATAGAAGAAGGAAGAGGAGTCGACTGCCCCTGTCTCAAGACCTCCTATCGCGTCCTCCTCTCTCCTCCCCTTTGCTTCCGTTCAATCTAGTTCAGTCTCGCTTTTGGCTTTCATTGTGAGTATGAATGTGCCTAACCCCAAAAAGGTGCAGGTGTTCATCGCTCCTTCAGTGGAGCCACCCTTGTTGATGTCCCTTCCAGATGTCACTCCTTTCCCAAAACCTATAGATATGCCAAATACTTCGGTGGTATTTGTTGCGGTTTTCTCCTCCTACTCTTCCTTCGCACCTCTTGTCTCGTTTGTGGGGAGTTCACATCCCCCAGTGAAGTAGAAGGTGGAGAGTGGTCCTTCCAACAACGAAGGACATAAGAGGAACCTATCTTCTCTAAAAGGTGGTCCTAAGCTAGCTTGTTCTACTCTAGTAACATAATCAATCTCGACTTCCTCTAAGTTTGTCACCGGTCCCAAGTCACTCGGTGAGCCTAGTGGTGAACCTCAAGCATAACTTTCCCCATCCATTGGGGTATGACATGGAACTCCAGTGAAGTGCATGTTTAACTCTCTAGATGAATTTTTGGCCTTGTCAACGATTTTCACGAAATCATTGACCATAGCTCCACAAGAGTTGAGTGGAGGAGACCTTGTAGGGCCTTCTTCCTTAGCACTTGTTGTGGGAGGGTAAGAAGCTCCTCTTAACATCCCACCACTACAGGCTCGACCTCCTTCCCCTTATGATGATCTGGAGTGGGAAGCAGATGACCTCCTGGTTGATTAGTGTTAGGGGGAAGCCTCTTCTTTATCTTTCGATTAGATGTGTGTGTGTTGTGATGTGTTCCCCCATGATCGTGCTATGTGTTCCTGGATGGCCCTTGTCACCCTTATTGGTGTTTGGATACAGGAGTGGTTTTTGTGTTGTAAACCTTCTTCTATTTGTATCGTCATTCTTCCATGTTTGTGATTGGCTTTCAGTAAATTAGGGATGATGCAAAGCATTGGGGGCATTTAGGCTTCCCTTCTATGTGGACCCAATTTATTTATTTTTACTTTATCTTCTCGTACATTCTTCACATGGTCTGATATAGTAGGGGTTGATGATAGTTCATTTTATATACTATATATATATATATATTTATTTATTTATGAGCAACTCTGGCCTTAAAATATCAAATCACCCATGTGCCTTTTGTTGGTGTTCATCTCTTTTTCGCTCTTTTCTTATCTTTCTCTCTTCTTTGCTTGAGTTGTCCCTTTCATGTGTCACAATGCCATTTCTATGACACTCTGATTTTTAGAAAATTTATTCATGGCCAACAAATCTTTTCTCAAGAATCTTTGCAAACTTTTTCAAAGAATTGTATTCTTGACTTGAAACCCTAACAAAACGTGTTTCCTTCATCATGGGTTCATAAAGAAAGAACTGGAGACCTTTCCTTCAAGGAGGGAGTAGATTTGACCTTCCCCTCATGAGGGGGCATTTTTCTTCCTTTTGAATTCCTTGATGAAGTGAACATCTTTCGAAAGGATTCCTAGATGATGAATCGATTAGAGAAAAAATATCTCTTTCACACTTTCAAACAACGCGTCCTTTGAGTGGACCCCTTTCTTCATGTCAGGTTCCCTAGGGACCCCTTTGAAATCTTTCCAATCTATCGACGGTTTGCGTGACTGTCCACTTACTTGAATGTGTGGTCACTTTTAGACATGTTCTATTTGCGGGTAAACATGTCACTTTACAGGTGCGCCTATAAAGCCTCTTTCTGACTCTGCAAAGTCTCCCTTCCTTGGGTTTCCTCCATGTGAGAGATCTTGGGGGATACCTCCCTGTAGGTCTACAGGCTTGTAGGGTGCATTTTCTAAGCGTCCTCCATGCGAGAGATCTTGGGGGTTGCTCCCCTATAGGTCTGTAGGTCTGTAGGGCGCTCTTTCTTGGGTTTCCTTCATGTGAGAAATCTTAGAGGACACCTTCCTTGCAAGTCTGCGAGCCTATGGGGCACTTGATTTTTAGGGCTTCCATCATGTGAGAGATATTGGGGGTCACCTCCTTGCAGGTCCATGGGCCTATAAGGCGCTTTCAATCTACAACTTCATAGTTCTGAGGGGCTATGGAGTCCTTTTCCTACCCTACGCTTTCGAGCTCGCCAGATTGTGGTATGCTTCCTCAACAATTTAGGTATAAATTTCTAACCCTATTCACTCTTCGATCTACTTTACCAAAGCAATCATTAGTATTCATGCTCGCTAAAGTGGGAGAAAAATGTATAGGAGCAAATTTGCACCCCTTGGGAAAATTCCCCTTTTACACATCCTCGCCTTAGAAAACCAAATCTGAAGTCAAAATTCCACATCAGCTTGTTGACTTCCTTCCACTTGGAATTTTTCTGTTGTGTCGGTAGGATAATATTTGTCGGGGATGACCATGCGGCGCACAGACATCCGCGTGACGCACTTACATCCCTGATGGATTCCTACATATGAAGTTGGTAGAGGCATTACACTTCCTATTGGGAATGATTTGTAATATCCCTCTTCGACCAACCAACCCCAAAAATGAAATATTTTCCCTCTTCTTCCTTCAAATTCATCCATTATTCATTCAACTCATCTTTTTTTGCATCCACTAAGAATTCAACTTCATTCTCTTGGCATTCTCCACTCTCAACAACACTTTAGCACTCCAATACAGTAGCAACAACACTCCATCAACTTCATAAAGCAAGTGTGAGGCAAGCCATTACAACAGGGGCTTGAGGTTTTGTAACACCTTCCTTCCTCACAGTTGAGGCTGTGGTGATTGTTCAAGTCCTCTTTTTTCCTCCATTTGCTAGTGAGCTCTTGGTGGAAGTGGTAATGTTTCATTCCCCTCCTTTGCGATTTGGTTGAGTAGCTCTTTACTATTTTGTAGTGTTATTTGCATTCCTTCTTTCTTTACTTCTTTATCATACATTTCTCTATCGTTGCTATTTGGCTATCCGTGGAGGTGGAAAAACCAAAATGGGGGTCTAACTGAGGTAGGCCCCTATACAGCCCCAACAAAATTCCCCTCTTTTTTGTGTGTCTAGATGGTTGTGCTTTTGGAGCTAGCTGGCAAATTGGTGACTTGGTGAGATTATCTTCACCACTTTAGCTCTTATCTACTTATTTTATCACATCCATTTATATCTTTTGTACTTCATAATATTGTTTTGCTCCTTTAGAAGTCACTAGCTAGGCCGTTAGCTTGTTTTCTGATGGTTCGTACGGTATTTTTGGTTCTCTAGTTGTATGGACGCCAACACACTTGAGAGTCTCCAGTGCACTACATTGTTGTCCTAGAACCACGCTTTCGTCCTCAAGTAGAGAGCTACCTAAGGTATAGTACCAAATATGAAAATTGGCTCGCCTAGCCCCAATCCTGATTTTGGGGCTATAGAGTGGTTGAAGGACATTATAGTCCTCATCATTCTTGTCCCTTGTTTCAAACACCCCTTTAGAGTGAGGTAGGGCAACCTTCTACTCTTGGCTCTTCATGACCTAGGGTCTTGACGTGGTTGGTCCCCCTCTCTTACACATTGGACAAATTTATTTTCCTCCTTGTTGGATAAAATGGTATGTGGTCCCCTCCTCTTCGTGGTGGTAACTCCTAAAAACCAAGACCTCAAACTACTAGCTAGGATACCCCACTTGATTGATGCAAACCTGATTGACATGTTCTTGTGTTTGATATTGGCAACTACTCTTTCCATGCAAGTGAATGACCACTACCTAATGGGTACAGGTGAGGGTAGGTGCACATTGCATGATTCATCAATGTTGACAGGTGGTTCAACATCTGGTTCGACATGAGTTGTGTTGGTTGTGCACAATTATTAACAACTACTTCTTGGTTGGGGATTGCAGTCACTTCCTTAGCAGAGAGTGTATCAGTGAAGTGCACCACACGAGTGACTCGAATTGAGCACCTTCCTCTTCCTATCGATATGTTTCCCTTTTTACCTGGTGCCATGATTTTCACTTAACCTACACCCATAGTAAAACTATTATTACTTGTTATTGAAGCATAAACATGTTTGTCAATATCAAAAACATAAAAGTGTATGATCTAAAAGGCTTAAGACTATATTCTAACCTTTAGAGTGTTTCGTGAATATATACAAACAAATTCATGTAATTCTGGGTGATTTCTCCTATTTCTTGCTCTCAAATCCATGATCCATCAATGCAAATGTATGGTGTAAGCCAAAGGAATGTTCTTTCATTTTTCTTATAAAACATATCAAGTTTAGACTCATTTAATATTTTGCATCTATTTGTGGTTTTCTTGAAAGCATGTGTAGAGCCCAACTTGCTTGTGAATTTTGAAAAATCTAGTCTTTTATGGTGTGTTGATTAATACATCACCACATTTTCAACTATTTTATATTTTTGTATGATTTCATAGAGACGTTATTGCCAAAATAGATAAAGGCACCAGTTTGTTTTTGTCTCTCTCTCCCCATAATCCTCAACACACTCAAAATCAATCAAGTTAAACATCTTTTAGTTTTCTTTAATTTTAGTACGTTCTATTGCCATGTTTGAATGTGGATGGAATTTAAGGGGTTATCATAAAACACATTCTTAGATCTATCTATATAGAATATAATCTATTTAATAGGGTGCTTAGCCTTGCATATCCAAACTAGTACATAGGTGTATTGTGACACCAATATTGGGATACACTGTGCAGTGGATATAGTTTTCTATAAGGAAGTTATCAATATTTTAATCATCAACCTAACACCTCAGGGAAACCCCCTTGGTCTCATAGACCCAAAAGTGAAGGAGGTATTACCCACCTCAACCATTGGTTCTAGTTTCCCAACTCGAAGACATGCTTGTGGTGATCTTCCCATATTTGACACCACTTGCACTTACGAGATTATCAAACCTCAGGGATTTGGGGCCTACAATTTAGATCACCAAGAAGTTCAAAGTGCAAAAAAATAATCTTGACAAAGTTATCCACTTGCTTGTAGCAACCATGATTTGTTGCTTGTGGTTGTGGTTGTAGCTTGCTTGCAACAAAGCGGTGAATGCATAGTTTTTAGCTAGATTGCAAGGTTGAATTTTCTCATGAACAAATGGAGCTCGCATATAAATTTGAATGAGTCAATTAACCAGTCCTTGTTCTTCTCAACATATTCTCTATTACCCTTCTCTATGAGCATATGTAATTGCTATTGTACTATTTTGATGGTAATATGACTCTTACCCATCTATGAACTAATCTCCTAGCATAACCTTTATCTTCTAAATAAAGCATCCTCCTCCTACATGCTTGGGAGTGGGTAGGATGAATCTAAACAATAATATTATATAGTATCAATAAGGATAATAATAAAAAAAGTAATGAATATTGATTATAGTTTGAATGTAATAAAGTTTATTGTGATCAATAGAAGGTCGAGTTTCTATTCCATTGTTCTTTTGATTTCCAGTTTATTGTAAGTTTAATTTATTTTGATTTAGTTACCAATTCACTTGAAGGAAGGGAGGAAGGAACACTTTTACCCAAGAAAGGGCCCAATTGAGGTGGACTATAGTTGGGTTTCTATCTTGGATATCTTAGGTTTCTTTATTTACAATTCAATGTACTCTTGTTGTAGGATTTTAGTGTGACTCACTAACCTAAAGTTTTTAACTTGTGTGTGTATAAGGTTCATTTTCTAATTTATTTTGAGAAATATTTCCAATTTTAGTTTACATTGATGAGCACAAAGATATATTGAGATGGGGGGTGAATCAATATATCAACAAACTTTTACCCTCTTGACTTTTATCAACTTTAAACTCCACATAATATCAACCATGCAAGAATATAACAATATGAACAAGTTGACACCAATATTTTACATGGAAACCCTTATGGGAGAAAACCATAGTACAAATAATGTACTTTATGAATTATATAAGTATTAGAATGAATGTAGGCACCAACCTACTTGAATCACCAACTTTCATAATTTAATAGGCATCAACCCACAAGGAGCATCAAATCCTATCTCTAATTCAGTAGGCACCAACCTACAAGGAGCACCAACTTCTACTCGTTAAGCACCTAACTCAACAAAGATAGTAGCTTCAAGAATAATTCTCCACCTTCAATGTTGCTTCCTCAACGAATGATGGACATTGTTGCTCAAATATTCTTTTTACAAATATGCTATAATCTTCTCTATGGATTTTTCATATATTCCTCTTCTATATCTACATATATATCTTATCAAATCTATATATATATCTACTGGTGTAAAAGATTTATCTTCAAAACTCCACACCCGAATTTGATCTAGTCACAACTTCCCTTCCTTCTCACAACTCTAATCCAATCACAAGTCAGATTCAAAATAAACTTATGATCCAATCAAAAATCTAATTCAAACATAATTCTGATTCAATCTCAAATCTGATTTTGTATGAAGTAAGTCATTTCTTTTCAAATCAGGTTTACACATATAAACTTTCTTCTCTCACAAGTCTGATCACACACTTTCTTCTACCTTAAATCTGATCCAAATCAAGTGCTCTTTCATTTCACAAATCAAATCGTGCTATTACGCCAATATTTTCACATATATTTCTACTTATTATCTTCACATATATTCATCATATATGTTTGCATTTATCATTCATACACGAGTTGCATATACACTCAAAAGAAATCTGAGTTACACTTTTTTTTGCCCTTTAACTTCTTCTAGATCTTCTTTAACATATCTTACAATTCATCACAAATTTGAATGTATACTTCTCTACAAATTGCTCTTCATATGCTTGGATTTGCTAGTATACATAACATGATTTTCACTTCATACTATAGACACGTAAAATGTACTGATTGACATTGTGCATTTGATCCCGACCTACTAACATCGTTTCATCCTGAATTATCCCTCGGTCTAACCATTTAATCAAATCTCATTATCTGATTAAATTCATCAATATTTCTCCCTTAATTAAATAAACCAGTTATTTAATTAAGTCTCTCTCTTTGGTTAATTAAATCAATCAATCCGATCTAATTATCCCTATTTAATTAAATAATCAATTTTATTTAATTAAATCTCTAAAGTCTATCTATTAAATTAAATAAATTAAAACCTTATTTGATTTAATCTAAAATCATCTCTTTTAATTAAATAAATCAAAATCTTTATTTAATTAATCTCTTATCATATTCCTCTCTTATTTGATTTAAATAAATCCATAAATTTGAGTCAAATAGGTCACATCATCTAACCTCCTATTAAATTAATTGGCCCTTGATTAATTTAATCTCTTGTCATGTCCCATCCTCTAGATTTTGCAAGTTGCACATGAAAATAGATTTAATTGATTTATTAAATCCTTTATTTTCCTCAACAAGGCATCTTTTGGAATATTCTCCAAGTTTGAATTCAAAAATTCCAAGTGGACATGTACATCCAACAAAGCAATAACTTCATATTACATGTCCTTTGTCTTGAGCCAAGTGGCATTTATTGCATTTTCTCTTCCCTTTTGCATGTCATTTCAACAAATTTGAAATTCAAAAATAAGCATTTATTGACACAATCCTCAAAACTTGCACATCCTCCATCCACTCATAGATTGACAAGTGGCATCTTGCCATTGGATGAATGTTAGTCCCACATTGCTCAAATTTGGACATTCATCCATCTTGACATTCTATAAATAAAATTTCAAATATCTCGTTTTACTCGTCCACAATTATGCAAAGTTACCATGCTCAAATATCCTCAAATTCCAATCCATCAATCTTGAATCTTAGATTTATCACGGGTTTTAGCTTGGAGCACTCAATATTCATCAACAAAGTGGATCATTCATCAATCATCATCAACACATATCAATATTGCATCATAGGAATTGGGAAAGGGCCAATTTTCACATCAAATTGGCACCAATTCCCCCATGGGATCATGAGTTTGCAAATTTAAATTAGGATTCAATCTAGTTTGTTATTTTCATTGTGTTTTTCATTGTTTATTTTTCTAATTTGAGTTTTGTAAATGGATTTCATGGGGAATCCTTGTTCTTGCTTCCAAGTCGGAGAACTGGTATTAAAAGAAAATCAGAAGAATGTCCCAAACCCAAGCAACAAAGAAAAAATTGAACCCAATTGGTTGGGACCATTCATCATCATAACAAGTTACAAATCAGGGGCATATCAGTTATCAACACCCAAAGGGGAACCTCTGCAGGAGCCCATGAATAGCTCCCATCTCAAAAAAAATTGTCTAAATCTTTCAAGGTATAGAACCAAAAAGTCCAAAAAAATCAAAAAAAAGTCTTGAAAAAATAGTTAATTTGGCGAAAACCTGGCAAATAGGCATCTTGGTGACAATAAAAAAAAAAGCAAAAAATTCAAAAAATTAGAAAAATGATTGAAAATAGTAAAGAAAAAAATCATCCTCTAGTGAAAACCACTTTGATGGCACTTTGGACAAGTACCTTGGTGAAAACCTGGCAAACAGGCGCCTGGTGTAAATAAGCACTTCCATCCATCAAGATCTTTACAGCTTGTTCTGCATCATCCATCCATCACGTTTCCATCATCCATCACATTCAAGTCTCCATCCATCACTCATCCACTCGCATCCGCACCATAGCTTGGTCCTATTTTTGTATCATGATCCCTCCTAGTACTACTCGGCCCATTCTCAAGGTCAGTTTGTCCTGCCTTTATCTGAGTAGTCTATTGCATCATGCTGGGGGCATGTTCTCATTAGATCGGATTCGTGTATATTCTTAAA